>MJUU01025088.1:6796-26127 GCA_002080025.1 Modiolus philippinarum
ACTCTGGCAAATGCAATACTATGCGATGCCCTTGTCATAACTTGGAAAATTCCCTGCTCCATTAAATGTCACACAGTTCCAACAATTGGTACAAGAAATTAACAGTAATATCGGAATTATGTTATTTTACACTATCATTCTATTGTTTTATTATTTAGTTTTTATAAATTAAAATGTTGTGAAATGCATATTTCTTAAAACAAAATCAAATTTTTTTTCAGCTTTGAATGTCAGTAATATCCAGAATCCTCCTGAACAAAATATCCAGTATTATTCTGGATCATACTAGAAATTCAGTAGGATTCAGAATCCTACTAGTATAAATCAGGATATCTCAATTTCTCCTAGGAGAAATTGGAATTCCAATTTGTACTAGATTAAATCCAGTACAAACTGGAATTCTAATTTGTCCTGGTAGAAATTGGAATTCCAATTTGTACTGAATTAAATCAAGTACAAACCAGAATTCTAATTTGTCCCAGTAGAAATTAGAATTCCAATTTGTACTAGGAGGATTCTGGATCCTACTGGATTCCAATTTGTACTGTATGTAACATATACAAACATGTATACATACTCAAGTTTATTCTTTACAATAATTATTTTACTACATAAGTTCTTACCTAATTTAAATATCAATAAGAGTTTCATATTAAAATCAATCAGCACTCAACCTTAGTTTCATTTTTCTTGAAGTTTTAAACATTTTAAGTATGAAAGGGAACAAACTGGTAAAGGTCCGAGATGCCCATAATAACAATATTTACTTTCAAAAACTTCATTTGTAAACTTTTAAAGAAATAACATTCACTTGTATTCATTTAATAATTGTTTATCTCGTTTAATAAATTAAATTAAAGAAAATCATGTACATATCTCTGGGCCGTAAAAATGACAAGCTGATAATTGTAATAAAAACATGTAGATGTCAACTAATATGGCTAAATAAACAAAAAATAAATTGTCAATACTAATTAGTGTAAATACTGGATAAACAATTATTGCCAGATTTTAACAATAATTTCAAAACAATTTCTTAACCAAGTCTTTTTTGTTAATAGAGAAACACTGAGTAATATATCATTTCCAAGTCGGAAAAGACGCAGCTTTAATGAAAATACTGATGAGACATAAGTTGTCGAAATGCGCATATGCATAAAATAAATTAACAGTAACTTCGGTATTTTGTTATTTATTACCACTGGGCCGATGCCTCTGCTGGTGGACTGTTAGTCCCCGAGGGTATTCACCAACCCAGTAGTCATTACTTCGGTGCTGACCCGAAAACCGAAATTATTGAAACTTGCAATATCTAAATTTTACAAAATTTTGTTTAAAACTAAGGAGTATCTCCCTCGTGCATAGCTCTGTCCTGAGCTAAATTTTGGCTTTTCTATTTAGATCCTTTTTGGTTATTTGTTCTATATCAGCTTTTACACTTTTTTGGTTAATGGACTTCCAAATGTTTTGGTTTTATCTGCACTGATGAGACATAAGTTGTCGAAATGCGCATATGCAGAAAATAAATTAACAGTAACTTCGGTATTTTGTTATTTTGTATCAACCATGAAAAGAAAATATCATTTCACCAAAATTAACATATTATAACCACTGCGATATTATTGTAAAAACTGATACCTCTCCATTATTTCCAACATAAGTATCTGGCATTAGTTGAAAAATTACACTTAAAATATAAAATACTTAGAATGAAGCGTTTGTAATTGAACAATTTTGACCTACTTATCAAAAGATGAACAAAAAATTCAGTTAAGCTTGTGGCAGCAAATTTGATTAAATGATCTTTGTATGGAAAGCGCAAATGTATGTTTAGGCAATGATCTCTGTTTCAACAGGCACCTGTATCTTTCAAAGACATATGTATTCATAAGTAATCACTAGTAATCATGATTACAACAGAGGAAAGTAATGTATTGTAATCAATTACAAATAAAAATGCTGTAATTGTAATGCAATTGATTACATTTTCAAAGCAAAGTAATTGTAATGTATTCAATTACATTTAAAAGTAATCGACCCCATCCCTGATTGGGTATCATAATCCCTATAACAGATATATGTACATATGGGATGTTGTCTCCTTGACATTTACCCCATTTCCGTTCTTTTTCATATATAAGTATGAGAAAAAAATTGACATGCATGTCCGCATAAACATCCTAAGGAGTGAAACAGGCTGCGTTGACAGTGTAAGTTTACATACTGGTAAACATATTAGTAAAAAGGTAATGTTGAAATCAGATTTATGGACACTGCGACAGAATTTATGACACATATTAGGAATATAAAATATAAGTTAAGCCGAACATGTTTAAGATACATGATGGAGGAATAACAACCAAAATTAAATGAAAAACTGTGAAACAAGCTTGAAAAGGGTAATTATTTGATTCTGTGAGATAAGCTTAATTTTCTTCTTTTTGAGACAAATTGTTTTTGAGGCCTTTAATACCTTAGGAATTGGATTAAAACTTTTGAGTACATCAATAATCTCTAATCATTAACTATATTTATAAAGAAACACTACAAAAGTGTTACATTTCCAATTATGTTAATCTTCGTTTATTGTCTAAAAATTGATCAGACTGACTGTTGCCATGGCAATGTAGAAAGTAGTTGCAATTACATCAATTTTTCAAACTGTACTTGAATAATTTTAAATATTAATTGTAATTGAAATAAAACTCGATTCCAATTGCTTTCAATTTCATCAGAAAACGTAACTGATTGCAATCAATTGCAATTACTGATTACAATTACCCGATCCCTGAATATAACTTAATATTGACGAAATAAACATTTGTGAATTATGTTATACAACAAAATATCATTTGTAATGAGATTATTACAATGTTTTATCTTGTAAAATATCTTACCTAATACTGAATAGCGCTTTATATTCGCGGTACGAAATTTTTGCGGTTTTCAGTCATGGATTTATTCGCTTGGTTCTATTTTCGCGGATTTTAATTTAAGCTTATAATGTTCATTTATACTCAGGTACACAGATATATATATATATATATATATATATATTTTATCAATTTTCGAGCTTAGCTTGTTAAACGCAAATAGCGCGAAACTAATAACTCGCGAAATATAGCACCTATACAGTACATTACTGATATGAGTTCATAGCAGGAAACGCTTACCTTGAGGACGTAACCGGTTTCTATCAGCATCTCAGTGTTATCTGTTAATCTAGTAGACCCTGACTAAGGGAGATAACTTTTTAACTCATTTATGTGTTTGGAATAGTCAGTCACATTGATGCTCTCTAAGCATAAATATGAAAAGAATTCCAGTGATCTATGTTACTTGGAAGCTTAGAGTATCTTTATAAAAACCATTAAATCAAACGTACAAGTGATTTTAAAGAGTAATGTCCCTTAACCTAGGCCTACCTCCTTAATTTTAATACGAGACTTAAATAACGGTGTAATACGCTTCCTCTATATTTTTGTAATGTCTACGGTACTAAATTGCGATATAAACCGACTCTAACTGTTGTACATACCTCCTTGCTCAAGTATTCATCCAGGGCAAATTGATGATATTTTACTTGTTGTGATTTTGTCTCTAACTGTTTACATATGTTTGAATATCGTTCATTCAGTGTATCTAAAATATTTCCACTTTTAAAAGTATCAAGTAGTCCTTCCTTGTCCTACAATATTCAATAAGAAAGTTATATTAAAAAAATGTTACTACATTTAAAGCAGATGAAATTATGATGTTTTATTTTATCAACATGACAACTATTCTTATTGCTCTATAATTGCTCTTAGCTTATAACATTTAGCTAACTAACTCAGTGAAATTGATTTTTGAATATAAATGGAGAATATTCAATAGAGAAGTAGACTAAATGTTAACATTACATAAAATATACAATAATTTGCACAATGATATAAGTTTATATAATTTCAACAACATTACAAATATATTTTTCCGGGAAATTGACGGTGTTTTCCCAGTCACTGTATTCAGTATAATATTCATTTGTGTATTGATTCATAATTAATTGGAGTAATACGTGAGTATACATTCGCTATTACCTTGTGGATTTCCATAAGTAAGTCAGGTAAACTTGTAATAGAAAACAATATATACACTATGTAAGGGTCTTATTATTCAGCAGGAATTAGACAAAGAGTTCGCTTAAGTTAATAAATAAGGAGGGTCAGAAAAGTGTACCATAAGGTTATGTCGTGTTAATTACTATTTTGAGTTGAGCAAAACGGTACGATTTTGCTTATTTCTCTAAAAATGTAGATGAACAATATCTACGATTTTATTTTTAAAGGTGTTAAAAGTGTCAATCATTTTATCTGTTTTATTGAAAAGAATATATTTTGTGTACATCATAGCAAAATTTTCCATTTATTCTTTGATATTTTTGTATTTTGTAAATAGAAAATAAGATCATTGTAGGGAAGTAATGCCTTGTCCCAAAACTTATAACCAATAACATAGTTTTCAAGTCTTATTATATGGTAATCTAATTTCAAAAGTTACAACAGTTCTATAACTTGTACATAGAAATCTTTATTGTAGGGACATTTTATAAATTCATTAAAAATGCTAATAATCCCCTTTTTCTTGGCACTAGTATCATAAATTATTTGGAGTTATTTTCTACTTAAATATCAAATCTTTACTGCGTGTTGTAAAAAACAGTTTCCATCGAAAGATGTTATGTTTATAACTATAAATATTTTTTTTTAAAACTCAATGAGTGATTTATATTTTTTTTTCATTCATTTCAATGGACATCCAAATGCTTTGGTTTTGATCTGCACTGATGAGATATAAGTTTTCGAAATGTGCATATGCAGAAAATATATTAACAGAAACCTCGTTATTTTGTTATTTATAACCACTGGGTCGATGCCTCTGGTGGTGGACTGTTAGTTCCCGAGGGTATTCACCAACCCAGTAGTCAGTACGTCGATACTGACCCGAAAAACGATTGTATTGAAATTTGCAATATCTAAATTTTACAAAATTTTGTTTAAAACTAAGGAGTATCTCCCTCATGCATAGGTCTGTCCTTAGCTGTGTTTATTTAGATCTTTTTGGTTATTTGTTCTGAATCGTCTTTTATGTGTTTTTGGTTAATGGACTTCCTAATGATGTGGTTTTGATCTGCACTGATGAGACATAAGTTGTCGAAATGCGCATATGCAGAAAATAAATTAGCAGTAACTTCGGTATTTTGTTATTCATTCGGTTTCTACTGCCGTTCAAATAGATAAAAAAAATTACCTTTCCTTTTTCTTCAGACATCCTTGTTCGTAAGCTTCTACAATTGGCAACATCTCTTTCCAGAGTTTTTTCTTCTTTTTTCAGATTTTCAAGATGAAGATTCATCCAATCGATGTATTCATTTTCTAATCTGTATAATTTTCCATATGTGCGCTCTGTTTCTAAAATTTATGTATGTTCTGTTTACCGACATTCGTAACTGAATTACGAAACGACATCAATTAAACCTTTTTTAAACTATATTGCAAATTTTGGTATTAGAAAATTGAGAAATAATGAGCAAAACATATTGTCTGCCAGGAAAGTATTTATTTTAATAAACAAATTCTACAGGATAAAAGAAGACAACTGTCAGGCCAATCAAACGATATACGAATTTTTATTTTAGAGATAATTCTTTTTTTAAACTGAATGTATTGAGATCATATCTATATAATATTTTATGAAAGGATATGGAGTAAATGACATGAGAAATAACACATATGTTAACTCCAAATGACATGAGAAAATAACACATATGTTAAATATTTCACGAAAGGATATGGAGTAAATGAACATGAGACCATAACACATATGTTAACTCCAACTGTAAACATTTTAATGAGCTGTATGGCCATTTCGGAAATTTATTCCTCATCAGCAGCACTAGAACCCAAACAAAGGAAATCCGTTATTGCAAAAAATGTTTAAAAGCATCAAACCAAACGAAATCCGAATAATCAGTAATATCAAATAAAGCTGAGGACAAAACTACGATGAAGGGAGTTAAACCTTAGGTCTTACAATTTACATAAATTAAGATAATAGTAATTGAAAGTGTACATATGAGATATAATCTCATGTACAAGTACACCATATCTAAGAAAAATAAAGAGCATACAAAAGAGCACCATAAAACCTATTTAACCTAAAATTTCTTTTGAAATGCCTGCACCAAGCCAGGGTCATTGCGGTCGACAATTTTTCCGGTGGTTTCCACCTGATTTGCCTTTTTGCCTCATGGACGTCGGTATGACAACTCTGGTAGTTTTGTTATTACCCCCGTCCTTAAAAATTCAACCTTTTTAATTTACACATAAAATCTAACCATCAATCAACTTTAATTGACGTTTGGGCAACCAAGTCCTGCTTGTCAGATAATATCTACCCTTCCTGAGTACCTGGTGATACTCATATATATACATATATAGTTATGATTGGTCATTAAATGATTTAAGACGAGTGCATGTGAGGTAGTTTTAACTCTAGTTCTAGTAGGCATTTTCATACTAACCGTATTTTGTCATTTTTCCTTGTGCCTTTATTTCCATTAGATCAAATATCTGGCGATCTTTGAGAATACAATTTTCACAACGGAAGCGCGTATTACAGTTTTCGCAGCACACCATATTTTCTGGTCGTTTTTCCGAAAATGATGCGGCAGCAATTCTATCGTCTATACCTGTAAGAACACATATTTCAACGTATACACGGAATTCACCGTCAATTATGATGACAAACCTATCATGAGAACAACGCATACACGGCATTCACCGCCAATTATGATGACGGAACTATCATGAGAACAACGTATACACGGCATTCACCCCCAATTATTATGGCAAACCTATCATGAGAACAACGCATACACGGCATTCACCGCCAATTATGATGACGGAACTATCATGAGAACAACGTATACACGGCAATCACCGCCAATTATTATGACAAACCTATCACGAGAACAACGCATACACGGTATTCACCGTCAATTATGATGACGGAACTATCATGAGAACAACATATACACGGCATTCAATGCCATTTATTATGACAAACCTATCATGAGAACAACGCATACACGGCATTCACCGCCAATCATTATGACAAACCTATCATGAGAACAACGCATACACGGCATTCACCGCCAATTATTATGACAAACCTATCATGAGAACAACGTATACACGGATTATGATGACAAAATTATCGTGAGAACGGCAAACAGTGGTGAAGGAGAGACATATAGAGATGATGAAAAATGTAAGCAATATTACTTACTTGAACTGACCGAAAGGTCATGTGATCATGTCATTATTGATTGATTGATTGACGTTATACGCCAACTTCAGCAATATCGTGGCGAGAACTGTTAAGTGATCATGTCATCAAGTCATTTCACTTAATAAATTAAATGTCTTAAGCATTTGGTTTATTCCATATGTCTGTCTGCAGCATATTTTTAGGATTCAAGAAAACCATTTAGTATTTAAATTGATAAAAGAAAATGTCTTGGTCATAGAATCAAAAAACCTTTCTGTAAAACCTTACCTTGTGTCATTTTCTATATGTTATTGCTCTCCTTCATCATCGATTGTCGCTATCAGCTATCCTTCAACAAAGTCTAAAGCGAAGTCTTATGAAATTAGTGTATACTCATAAAGATTCAACTTCATGTTAAATATCAGGGGGTAAGACTACTAGTACAGATTAACATGGTTTGGGAAGTAAACTAGGTGCAGTACCCATACTAATGCAACAGCAAATGAAATATTATCTACCTACAACTAACATAAACATCATAAATCTCAATATTTTCAATTGTATCCTTATTCTCGGCTTTTCGTTGCGGGCGAGACATTCTAGTAAAATAAGTTTACTTCTACAAACATTATTACATTACGAAAGTAAAATTTGTTCATGGGCTCAGTATTAAATGACAAATTCATAACTCAGCATACTTGTTTCTAAGTTTTTCAATTATCCAATAAAAATACTAACCTACATAAACTTCTCCAGTTTTGTTTTGTACTGAGACCGTTTGATTATCTTCAGTTCTTGAAAATACTGTGGATAAAACTAGAGCTTCCTCTGAAAAGTGATAATTAACGTTGAAGTAATTAAATCAATTAACAAATTTTATTAAGTGTTTTCTGTTCTTTTATCAAGGCTTTTTTTAAATGTACGTCTTAAAGGACATTTGATTGAATTGCCAGCCAATTGATCATATGGTCGTTTGCATCGATTAGATTTAGGATGTGGTAAGGTGAATTAAATAAATTGATACCATGAATGGATAGAACATTAACAGAAGAATAAAGTCAGCTAAAATACTGATTAATAGGTGATATCCAGGTTCATGGTAGGATCTGGTTTGCACTCCCTAATTTATCCCTTTGTAAGAGTTATCTTTCTTGGATGTGGACAACCACAAATATTCAAGACTTCAAAGTAGGTGTTTTATTCAAACAGATATAGCTGAATTAATCTTAAGTGATTTTGTACTGATTATTGAATCTTAAAAATCATCTGATATAAAAATATTTTCTTTTATACTATCATTTATTTTACTTAAGAACCATGAAATCAGTTGCCTGTCACTGACAGAAATATTTTATTTCCTTTGACCATATCTCTAATGAAATGTTCCAAAATGTTTTACTCCTGTTGCTTCTCATGTTGGCAACTTTGATTTTCTTAAAATAAATTCTGTTTTTGAAAAAATCATGTTAGAATATTTCTATTTTTTTTAGTGCTCATTACAACAAGAAATCGGGAACCAGTTTTTGTCCACACCGGTATCAGTCTAAAAGTATAAATTAGGGAGTGCAGCCCATGAACATGGATATGGTCTATTATGGACATGGTTTTCAAGATATTTTAAATTTTATGGATAGAGCGTTGACAGAAGAATATAGTCAGCTAAAAATATTGATAGGTTATGGACCTTGTTTTCAAGATATTTCAAATTTTAAAAATTGCGGGAAAATACTCTTTTAACCTTAGTATAGCATGGACACTTTATTGATTGCTTTCACATTGAAGGCAAATCGCAATCTAATGAAATCTTGCCTACTGTTTGCTGGCCTTAAATGAGCTGCTGAAGTCTTTAATGACTAAAAAATCGGGTGTAACAGAGCGACACAGTAATGATGGATAAAATCCGAGAAGTCTGAATGACTTTAACGAATTTCAAAAACCTCACTTAACTATATCCTTAAGAGTAACTTTTGTATTTATCATATAGCAATCTGGAAACATTCTATTGCTAACTGGTTCTGTAGGAATGAGATTTTTATTTATAAACTGTGTGATTAAAGTCATAAATCAGATCTAGTTTTTTGTATGTTTTTATCATTTTTAACCCTTGCATTAGCGTTTACACTCGTAAATCTGAAGGGGATTAGCAAGTTTCTACGTTGCATGTTTATGAATAGACAGCTTATTATTTGGTCTAAAGTTTGCAATCTCTTTCAAATGTTAGAAAAGGTCATAGAGCTTGTCTTGGTTTAAAACAACACTTAGTGGAATATGAAAATGAAAACACAACATCTTTATAATGCTCGTTTTCACTCACTATGCTCATTTTGCAACGCTCTGACATATCCATCATGAAGTACACCTATCCAATATGTCAAATCAATGCAAAACCTCTTGCATATGCATATTTGTAAACAAAAGTTTTGTATCTCAAAATTATGAAATCTATTCTTCCGGACTCCCAAACTGGTTCACTATGAATTGACGTCCTAAAAGTGTGAAGGCAGATGTGCCTTGAGGTATATCAAAATGACCATCGAGACCATTGATATTCGTTAGTATCATAGTGACATTGTTCTAATTGTTCAAGGTTCGTTTAAGTTGTCTCCTATTATTATACACCTATTTATTGGATAAGAGGACAATAGCAAGTTATGGTTTCCCTAGACACAACTACTTCCCGACGCGAAGCAGAGGTATATAGTTGGTGTTGAGGTGTTACAGAATAGAAGTTTCACCATAATATGTGTTCCAAAGGACAAAATATTACATCAGAATTGTTCCATCGGAACAAATTTATAATATTTGTTCCTAACTGAATAAATGTTAATATAGTATTTGTCCCAAAAGGAAGAAATATTATGCCAATGTTTATGATATTTGTTCCAATGGAACGTTTGTCAGGTGGAACAAATATATGTTTACAGAGAGAAATCACTATCTTGCTATTGCTCGAAAAGCCAGTAAATAAGAGTTATATTGTACCGATATCGAAAAACAAAGGCAACAATGTGATGTTAATATAGTATTTGTCCCAAAAGGAAGAAATATTATGCCAATGTTTATGATATTTGTTCCAATGGAACGTTTGTCAGGTGGAACAAATATATGTTTACAGAGAGAAATCACTATCTTGCTATTGCTCGAAAAGCCAGTAAATAAGAGTTATATTGTACCGATATCGAAAAACAAAGGCAACAATGTGATGTCATTGGTAAATAGTTCACTGAACTATCTACTGACCTGTAAATAGTTCATCATGGGTTAATAACTTAATAAATCTTTGAAATTATTAACTGGTAAATAGTGTGTTTGTGATGACTGTGGAAAAACACGTAATTTATCCATTAACCAATTCATATAGAAAATATATACTGTGGTTGTCTTTTTTCATGTTTAACATCATTCACGTCATGGCGATGACAATGTGACAAAATTCTTACAACAAGCGGACATTTCTTGTCGACTTTCGAAATTGGACACATTTGGGGCTAAGTGTTAAATTAAACACGTCAAAGCACGAGATCTTACTTTACCATCTGAGCTAGCCACTCAAGCACGTTTTTTGGCAGAAACTGGAATGGCCAAAATATTGCTTTTACAAAATAGTTTTCAGTTTTGGTGGGATTTTGCTGGTTTTTTTCAGATAATTGGAAGAGTTCAAGCGACAGACAATTTTGGGATAGGTGTTTCCGATGTTGCCGTTGTCCTTTGATTATTCGGTTTTAGACTGACGGTTCTGTTTTCACTTACTTCACCTGCCAAAATAAAATCTGTTTTCGGATGAGCACTGAATTACTGACTACTGGTATTGTGATTACTCACTCAGTGCACTAGCAGTGGCATAGAACCTCACCCATGGAAATAATGAAATGCCTAAGTTACTATCAGCCTCATTCCTTGACCTTCATCTTGAAATTTACCACAGCGGTAGACTACAAACTAGGCTGTATGACAAACGCGACGAGTTCACTTTTCCCCTTTCTTTGTAGCAACATTCCAACATCGCCAGCATAAGGAGTTTACATCTTCCAACTCATTTGCTACTCAATGGCCTATGATCGATACAGTGACATCCTTCATAGAGCCCACTTATTCACAAAAAGGGTACTTAAACAAGTGTATGTTGCCTATAACTTGATGTTATCACTACAGGGGTTTTACGGTCGACATCACGATCTTAAGGGCGGCAATGGGATATCTGTTTCCTATATGACAACAGATCTTTCGCTTTAAAACCTATAGATTGGTGTTTCCTCTATCGGATTTGCTACCGGATTCGACATGTTCAACACAGCGGTTGTCCTTTACGAGGAGATGCTTACTATACCGGTGTACCTGACCTCATCCGTGGTTTCAAATTTTTCTTTTCTGTGCGTGATGCTTTTGTATTTTTGTGTTTCCGATGTTGCAATTGTCTTTGAATTATTCTTATTTTGATTGACGGTTCGGTTCTTACTTACTTTAAAATACTATAAATTTCTTTTTTTCAGCCTATGGCTATTTCGGCAACTAACGTCTCTTCAGTACAGATCAAATAACAACATTCTTAGAAATCATGAACCGATATAATAATATGAAGCAATTCGCTTCAAATAAAAATCAAAATACGCCTTTAAAAAAGTCGAGATAAGAAAATATCTACTGCTTGCTTAGATAAGTAAGATCAATGTTTGAATTTCAATATGCCATAACTCGTGAAGAATTAAATATTAATTTATACAAACCTTTAGTCAGAGGCCCTTCAAATGTCAGCTGAATGTTTAAAATGCTTGGAACGCTAGTGTCAATATTCCCTGCCTTTATAATTCTGTCTATCAAGTTTTGAATTGCTGCACGCAGGCTTGTTTCACTTTTAAGAACTTCTGGTGAACATGTAAGTTCCAGTAAAATTGAACCAGTATTGGATGAATTAATCTTGAAAGTCTGCGTTTCATCTTCTATTGGTTCCTCATTTTTTAATTCCGTTACGGCCCTGTCGTAATCTATATCTGTGCCTTGGACTCTACACTCAACATTGTGGGATTTTCTGGCTGAAAAAAAAATTTTATGGTAAATAGCATGGAAGTGGTTCATGTATCGACTTTTGATCATTCGTTGCTGATAAGGCATTATTTTTTTTTTTCTGAAAACGCAAGTAAGATTGAAACTGTGAAAGAAACCATCATTTATTTGTGAGATTTATATCGTAGTTGACAATTAAATATATTTGTATATACAACATGGATGTGAATGTCCTTAAATATTTACCTAGTAATGTGAAATTAAATTCCTTGTCTCCTTATAAAATTTTAGTTTCTTGATATTCGAGTTACTGGATGTCGTTTGTTTCCATTGATTTATTAACTTTTTTTACCTTTTGGTGCTTTTCAGAGCATGCTATACGGTGTGAGGTTCCTCACTGTGTTGGAGACTATACGGATACCCCTATATTCTTTGTTTTTGGTCGTTTTAACTTGGAAATGGGAGGTTGTCTCCTTCACATTTACCCGATTTCCTTTTTTTTCATAAGTTGCATGTTGACATACTACAAGAGTTATTGCCAACAATATATGAAAAAGAAGCGTATTGTCAAACATGCCTTCGCCTATTTTAATTGGGTAAATGATCAAACTCTAATTAAAAAGATATACTGACCACTGTTTGCTGCTTCCGTTGATACAGTTGGAAGATTCCGTAAAAGTGCTTGCATCATAATTGTCAGCTGATCTATAACATAAAAATGTTACTTAGTTGTTAGTAATAGCGCACTTAAAGTAATACATTACTATATTTATAACTTATATGGTTTTGTACAAGAGGCTCATGAGAGCCTTGATCGTTCACCTGGCTCCAAGAGTACCTAGCATTCAATTATTTTCAATTATCTTGTCAAAGATCAAGATACAATGACTGAAAATTGTAATTACATGCCACAATCTGCCACAGGAAAAACACGTGTAAGACAAAAGACAAACGTAGACAACGATAGGAACTCGGGAAAGCCGAACTTGGTACCGGCACTAGCAAAAGCCAGCAGTAGGGTTAAACCGGTTCATGGGTACCCAAACATTCCCTTTATCAGTCCCGTTTCCTTAAAGTATAAAACCATACGAGTAAAACCCATTACAGGTAGATAACTAACTCCATGACCACAATCTTGAAAACAGAGAAAAAGACAATACGTAATTTTGAAAGATAGGTCAAGGGGTGCTCGTCGCTAAACTGACGGCTAGCGCAAGGCACCTAGTCTGCTGGTAGAACACTGTCGCACTACAGAAAAAAAAATCAGACTCAAAACGTCCCGAAGGGTTTGGTCAAGAATGATTATAAATTTCAGTAGACATCGTAAATTCTAAAACCGAAGGATTAACTCCCTCCATCGTAGTTTTGTCCGTAGCTGTATTTGATATTACTGATTATTCGGATTTCGTTTGGTTTTATGTATTTTAAACATTTTCGAAATTATGGATTTCCTTTGTCTGGATTCTAGTGATGCTGATGAGGAATTAATTTCCGAAATGGCCATACAGCTCATTTAAATTATTGCAGTTGGAGTTAACATATGTGTTATGGTCTCATGTTCATTTACTCCATATCCTTTCATAAAATCGGAATTATGAGTGAGAGGCCAGTATGTGTACAAATTTTTCAGGTCACCATGTCTCAAAGCTTATTTTACGGCTGCAAGCAAAATATCTTACCGATATTCCCTATTACGTAAAGAATGTAAGTTACGTCCCAGCTTTTGTGGACTTTTAATCAATTTCTGGCATTTTTAAGAACATCTCCTCAAAAACTAGGATTAGAAATGCCCTTAGTAATAAGCTGTTTACGAGTAACGACATATTTAGATATCAAATGTTCATATCTATTATAAAAACTTCTTAAATGTATTCAACAGCTTATGACATCTGTATTACCCTGTTGTAAAAGTTTGGCTGTGATAGTAAGGTTACGTTCATTTAAATCGTCAAGAACAAATTGTTGTTGAGAAATAAACGAAATATGAAATAAAAAGGGGAAGGAGAAGATGTTTGAACATGTTGTACGATTGGGTGCAATTTTTAAAATATGTTCCGTGCTAGCTAGCAGCCATCTTAGAAAAAATGCAAACCTGAAAAGTACCTTTTTGAAAGTGGCTTAAAAGATTCATAGGGGTTGATCTTTGAAAGTGTGCCGATAAGGTCCAATGTTAAAATAAATTTCTTCTGTTGGCTAAGCAGTTTAAAAGAAGACCTTTTAAGATATTTTACTGTAGGGTCAGATGTAAAGTAATACTTAGTATTCCCAACAGCTGTTCATTTTGAATATAGCACAAACCTGCAATACACATATTTGCAGGGGGCCACCCAAAGACTGTTGTGAAAACGTTCAATTCCAATTCGTTAGGTAGTTTCAGATAGCAGATCGCGGGGCCACCAATTACTATTGCCAGGGTCCTATGTTGGTGGTCGTCTTAGATAATGTTTGAACTTGAAATGTATTTCACCTAAAGACTATTCTTGTCAAGCGGAGCAATTGGCATGCGGTTTCAATGAAAATCTTAAATGTTATTTCTTATAGGCTCCAATTTATAACTATGTTCCCCGCTGGTGGTCATTTTGGATAAAGTGCAAAGCTTAAAAATATATTTTTGCACGGAACTACTTAGAATATTGTGACCAAGTCATGGCAGTCCCTAGAAAAATCGCTGAATGTGTTTTTCCAATAGGTTTCAATATTAAACTATGTTCCCCGCCTGCGGCCTTCTCGGATATGGCGCGGATCTGAAAACACCAGGAGGGGGGAGGGGTCACCAAGGATTAGTTACCAACTGACCAATTGTCCTTGAATTTTCTGAAGAGATGTCTGGGTGTGTTTACCAAGGGGTTCAAAGATAAACAATGTTCTAAGCTGGTGGCCATCTTGGATATAGTGGGGCCACCAAGGACTATTGTGGCAAAGTTTGAATGTTTCAAACAAAGAGTCCTGGTAGATTCGGGGGAGTTCTATGAATGTGTTTTCCCGAAAAGTTCAAAATTAAACTATGTTCTCCACTTGCGGCTATCCTGGATATAGCGCGAACCTGACCTGAAAAACACCTTTTCCGGAAAAAAGTCCGAAGATCGTTAAATGTGTTTTCCTGTAGGGTCCAACGCGGACATCTTTGATATGACAAAACTTAAAAACAATTTTTGCAGGGGATCACCTATAAAGACTATTGTTGCAAGGTGTGGGTGCAATTTTCCCAGCAGTCTCAAAGGAGATCTGTGAACTTTTCCCATAGGGTCCGATGTTATACTATGTTCCGAACTTGCAAACATCTTGGACTTAGGGCAAACCTGAAAACATCTTTTTTGCAGGCGACCAACAAAGGACTATTGTGGCCAAAATTGGTTCCAATTGACAAGGCATTTAAGGAGAAATCTTTGGATATGTTTTCCAGTAGGGTCCATTGTTACATTATGTTTCCAGCGGATGGCCATCTTGACTATAGCACAGACCCGAAGAATTAATAAAAAATTATAAAAGTTATATCATAAGCTCGCCCTCGTTATCGCTAAAAACAATTAGATCACGTTTCTAAGCAACTGGAAACAGGAAGATTTGTTTATTTTCATGACCCATATTCGAGCTTGGCTTCAATTATTACTACTGTGGTGACAGCTTAATAAGGGTTGTTAAAAAAATAATACATTATGAACTTCCGGAATTATCAATGTGCACATTGCGAAATTACTCACGTAAACAAATGAGAACTTAGAACTTGAATTCTTTCTTCTAAATGACATGTATTTTATTGTCATTTTTGGGGTTAATATATTTATGAAAATAACTACATGTACAATGTTTTTGGATCTGTCACCTCCTGCAACTGTTCAAAATAATACATATTTTGAAAGGGACAGTAAAATTTCTCTTTATTGGCATATGTTGATGCATTACTGGAATTCGAGATAAGAACTCCTGTATAATAGATGGCAGAAATGAGTAACTCAAATACCAGTAAGCGAATAAGAATTGGATTCCTGGCCAACTAAACAAATAAATGTTAAACATACCTCCTAAAAATCTAAACTGAAGTGTACTTTTAATATTTCCAACATGACAACTGTTAACGATATTTTTAATGACGAAAAACAATTGACCTGGAGCGCTACGAAGTAGATTAAATATAAACCACCCCTACATGCTTAGCTCATTGATATCATTGATAAATCAATAAGGGATTCCCATTGGATGTATTGATTTATGAGAATTTTCTCCCACGGATTCACTATAAGACTTTCAAATCTGGCATTTGTTCTTTCCTTTTTTGTAGTTTCCAAAGGTTATTCTGACCACCTGTTAATAGTGCCAACATCTCACTATTTTTAAGGCCAAGTTTTCTTACAAACAACTCGAGAGTGTCCTGTGTTTGTCTCTATGTTGTAATTGTCCGCTATCATTAGACACTGTTGCTTTTGTCGAGCAACGGATTACAGTGATTGTAAGTCGATGATCTCACATCAACTGCAAGTAAAACCATAAATGTAGCGTTATCAGACATCTAGCAGCAATGAATTCCGCTCAATCCTGTGAACTTATTATGAGGTATGAGCAAAGCTCATTATCGAAGGCCTCATTGTGATTTCAAGATGAACAACAATAAAAGCGTTGTTCCAATGCTTGGTTCTATCGAATTTGTACAGGAGACTTTGTTTTATGTGCATTTATTAATCTCCTTTCATTTTTATTAACTTTTTGTGCAATGAAAGAAATTTCTCTGTGCAAACAATTACTGGAAATTTCCATATCCAATTTACTAGTATTGTCTTACCAATTTTACATTCCATTTTTAATTGACCTTCACTAAGGCACTTGAACTTAGTCTCATGCATTTCCAAGTTTGTGTTCACATCTGTAATACTCTTCTGTAAATCGCTTGCTTGACTCACAGCAGCTGCTTGTCCCTGTACAACAGATTCTGTTAGTTGCCTCATCTGATTTTCAGATTCCATTTTAGCATTTTCAAAATCCTCCTTTTTCAGGTATAAATTATTCATTTCATCTCTCATGTCTTCCTTCAACTAAAATAAAATGATCATAATTACTTTATGGAAGCAAAAAAAAAGTTAATACATAAGGCACTAAAACATGCTATGATGTCATGTCCATCCCGAGTCTTGCCAAGCGATGGTCAAAAGATATATTAGCCTGGGGTTTGCGATCAGCGTATCTCTCCTTTTCAAAAGGGTTCATATGGGCACGGGAACATCGCTACAGACTCATAATGAATACAATAGAAACACAAGTGTTATGCATCAATTTAATTAATAATATAACAATTGTAGCTTTTGTACTAGGTCAAAAATGAATACGATGTTATATCGACCAAGAAACATATATCGACTTCCACTGGTCGATAAAACATCGTATTGACCTTTACGGCTATATTTGTATTATGCATTAATGACGAACTGTTAACTTATTATAAGCGACCGAATCCTAAAAGAATGCGAAGTCTATCTAGCACCAATTTGCAAATAGTACACCAATCCCTTGACATTGGATAACTATCTCAAAACTGGCGAAATGCAAGGTATATTAATTAGAAAGGGGACAAGTATCCACCTTAGAATTACATACCAGTATCATTAACATCAAAATCTTAGAGCAATTTGTATGCAGACATATGCTTAAACATCTGAAGACTACCAAGATACTAACGCATTTAGATAATAATTTTCGATATGGATACTCCTTGCAACCATCAATTAGCATGATCTTGAACACCAGATAGACACTGCTGTATTTGACTTCTCGAAAGCTTCTGACTGTTCTTCCGGAATACAAGTTACTCGAAAATTTAAACAGTATGGGAATACAAGGAAACATAAATTAATGGCTAAAACAAACTTCTTGACCCAAAGATCCATGAGCTCAATAGAAGAAGGTGAAAAATCAACCGAAACATGAGTTGACTACGGAGTGCCGCAAGGAACATTTCTGGGAACAATTTTATTCCTATGTCATATCAACGACCTCCAAGAAAGTGTCACATCATCATTACGACTATTTGCGGATGATTTCTTGCTCTATAGAACAATTAAAAGAGAGCAAGACCATCACAAACTACAAACAAACCTGAAACAGCTTGTAATCCTGACAGAAAACTGGGGCATGCGTTCCAACTCTAAAAGTGCTACATATTATCCATCAACAACAAATCTACCAATTTCTACAGTTTAAATAATCACGTACTCCAGGAAGTAAAGAACAACCCATATCTAGGACTTCACATTTCATACGACCTTAAATATAGCATCCACGTAAACAACTTCAGCAAAAAAGCAATTGAAACCCTAAGCCTTCTAACAGAAATTTAAAAAAAACGTACCAGAACCATGCAGAAAAACAGCGTACATATCCCTAGTGAAATCACCCAATCTGGAAACCGTACCTAAAGGGGGCATTTACAAAATAGAAAGTATACAAACAAGAGCATATGCTTCATAAAAAGAGACTACAGGAATAGATTATATGAATCTAACACCGGTGAAAAGGCAAGATCAAGAAATCTCAGACACCCAAGGGTAAGATTTCAATATTTCTCTGACGAGGCTTGCCGAGTCAGAGAACCATTGAAATCTTACCCGAGGGTGTCTGAGATTTCTAAATCTTGCATTTTCAACGGTGTTTGATTTATTTTCTCACTTTTGTAATCACGAACTACGATTTATTTACCACCAAGCCGTACTTGACATCCGATGTTCCTAAGCGACGTCAATGACGTCTGATTACGTTGCTTGGTAATTTCTGTCTTGTACCGGGGGGTACAAGACAAGGAAATCTCACACCGCTAAAAATAGGAACTGTCCTGTCTCAAAAGTGAGAAAAACATGATCCATCACCAACATGAGTAAACAACTAGAACATGTAGAACTTGACACATTTGAAGACAGACATATCAGCCTCCGCCTGATCCCACAGTTAAGGATTAGTGCAGGCACTGCTTATACTATAACTAATCCGAGATTCTGATTATCGCAAAATATTCAACGAATGATCGAATAACGCAG
>MJUU01025088.1:26541-37570 GCA_002080025.1 Modiolus philippinarum
TCCATTGCTTATTATTAACATCTATTTGTAGAGACTTTGTCTCATTTGCATTTAACCCATATCCCTTTATTGTTAATTTACTACCATACTAACATACTGTATGTCAAAACATTTTATATCTATTTAAGCCACTGAAGACTATTTGGAAAGGTAACAGCATGAACAGGATATAAAAAAAAATGTTTTGAAAAATTAGTCTTAGAACACAGCAGTTAGTTTATTGTCGTTCTTAAGAGAAAGAAATCCTGCATTTTTTTTTCAAATTCCACAATCTACCGAAATTGTAGTCAAATTGCAATCAATAGTTTGAAATGTGTATTTGTATTTAGAAGTGTGAAATTTGTATTTGTATTTGGAAGTGTGAAACTGCATTTGAAACAAATCTTAAATGCATGTATATAATGTTGAAGTGCAACTAACGCAACGATATTCGATAGGATGAAATGCGGTTGCAAAATTGATCTATTGAAGAAAAAAAAACAGGGGAAAGTGGCAATGCCTCTATTTACTTACATTGCCTTGTTTGCATTGATTACCGATCTGTAAACAATACCTTGACATCTTATTTTATTCATTGGATAAAGTAAGGCGCGATACCATTTTATTATTTTAGCATATTATTTCATTTTTTCATTGTTATGTTTTTTCTTTGGGTCGCTTAATCTTTTCATGACTGAATATAATAACAAAAATTGTAATTCTCCCATTGACTTAAATTTCATTTATACTTTATTTGATTTCTACTATTTATATCCTGAAACTTACCTTAGCATTATCGGACTTAAGTTTGTCCAGTACATCTTGTACATCAGAGGAATCCAATTCACACTTCTTCAGCACATTTACATACCCCTGGATTGCTTTATAATAATAATCCCCCGGAACCTTATTTGATAATCCAAGAACAGATCCTTCCAATTGTTGCCACCAGTATTCCAATGTTCCATTTTCAAAATTAGAAATGTCTTCAACATGCGCCAACTCATTCCTTATTTTTGCGATCGTATCTAGCCATGAACGCTCGTCCGGCTGGAGCGTAAAGCAGTTACGTACTATCCGACATAGTATAACAATATCAAGTTTGTCCAGAGTACATGAAGTGTTTGCTGCTATATTACATATACAATGTTGTATCACTTTATTTCCACTGGATCTGTCTTTTTTAAGATGCCCATGATTTACTGGACCTGTCATTATAAACATTTTGTCAAACTGTGGTTTATATAGGAGTTGCTTTGACTTTGGTGAGACGGATGGTGAGCAACAGCAACATCTACTGTCTGGTGTCCATAAATGGTATATGTCATGTTTGTGTTTTGACAGGAAATGTTCTAACGAGTCGTGGTAGCGAGAAAGGACATTGGATTTTGTAAATGCCCGTGTGACCTCCAGGGACAGATCCATTGAAAACTTTATAAGTCGTAGATATTTTTTCTGTTGTAGTGAACTCATTGTTTCTTTTCATTGTTAATCATGGCTACATCTAGGTTGGTGCTTGGAGTATCCGTTTCCTGGGATCTTACATCAAACTATACATCAAACTGTAACATATCGATCAGTTGAGTTACAATTATATTTTTAAAAGTGATATAATGGCATAAACAAATGTCTATCTATAATATAAACTGAAATTTTCAGAACCAAATAGTCGTCGCTTATATTAATGACACTTCTAAAATTAGTAAGAGATATGTGCCTCACTGATGATTACTATCTATATTTACAAAAACATCGGCAAACGAATACCGAAGCAAGAATGAGGAAAGGGGGAATTCTAAAATCATAAATAAAAAATCACGGTAATTCACGAATTGCGACAGTATGACAACGACAAAACAATAAACAAAAATGAACAAAAACGCCACACAACTAAAGCTCTAGCAGTGGGAACACTTATAAAAAACTGAGGTAACATCAGGTGCTCCGGAAGGGTAAGCATGATCTGTTCCACGCGTGGCACCCGTCACACTACCAGTGAAAAGTCCGGTTTTGTCACAGTCGGTGTTAGTCGGTCCGGTAACAAGCTCTGGATAAAGATAATATATGTTCAAACATGTTGCACTATGTTATTTTATAATATTTAATAGACTAGCTGCATTCCTCAGTATACTTCTTTAGTCCTTCACGTCAGAACATAGAAATCTTGAGACTTGAAAGTCTACCGCTGAGCCATGTTAATCACAACAATATTGGTAAGTTCTCCTCAAGACTTTTAAATTTATTGGCTTGATTTAGTTGACGTATTCCTTAACAAATATAATAAAATAAAAACCAAAAGGATATTGGCAGAGAAACCGAAAAATTCACTTACAAATGCTGTTGACTGGTCTTTATATATCAAGGATTACATAATTCTCATAAAATATTTTCACAATGTCAGTACATTTTTTATATAATTAATTAATAATATCAAACGATAACATAAAATAAAAAAGAGAAGGAAAAATAGGAATGAAAGGATAAGAAGAATCTGCAACAATCAATCAAATCTATGACTATTGTAAATATAACATTGGACTGCTCTAAAAATATCAGCATTTTGATCAAAGGTAAGATTTACATTTCCAAAAAGAATCATATCAAGGTCAATATTTCCATATATTCTTATTATTAGAAACAAGTTTTGTCGGATATTGTTATAAAGTGAACATTCTAGAAAGTAGTGATAAGCATTTTCACAATTTGCACCACAAAAACAGTTAGGATTATCTTTAATATTGAATCTATATAAATCATAATTTAAACTACTGTAGCTATACCTCAACTTAGTGTGAATAATATTTATTTCACGGAGGAACTTCTGGTTTAACCATTAAACTACGTTTAAAACTATATTTAGTTGCAGCATTTCGCTTTTCAATATCCAAAGAATTCCATGCTCAAATAGTTGAGGGAAATAACTTGAATTAGTAACAGCCAGTCGATAATTTGGAATTGTGAAGTCTTCACCATTTCGTAAGGGATAATTAGAAATTTCAAGAACTTTAGGGGGTAAAATATCGCTTAGGTAAGCAGGGGCTATATTGTTTGATATATTACATCAAACATAAACATTTCCTCCGTCTCCTATCAGCTAATATCTCCCAACCAGTTTCTAAGTAAAGGAAATCCCTACTTTAATTGCATAGGATGGTAAGCCAGTTACAATCCTTGCTGCTTCTAACTGTAGTTTTTCCACTTTATCGGACAACTCGACACCACAGCCATTCCACAGTTCACACCCATATTCCATAACTGATGAAAACAAGATAATTTTTTTTTCCAAAGATTGTCTTGAGAGAGTAAATTTGAGTTTTCTCAAAACAGATAATTTTTTTTACTACACTTGAACAAGTATTGTTGACATGATCCCCCCATTTACAGTTTTTACTAAAATTATTCCTAAATGTCTATGGTTTACACAAGCTTCTAGTTGAGAATCTTGGAAAAACAAATCAACATCATTACTAGATAATGTATTCGATATTAATAAAAACTTGGTTTTATTCGGATTGAATTTTATCAACCATTTTTCAGCCAATTCATTAATTCTAGCCAAGTCTCTATTGATCTGAGTTTCAATCATTCGTTGAGATATTGAACTATATTTTATGTGTTGTTCATCGTCGTCTCGATGGCAGTGCAATATCACAAAATTACGTTGAATGAGCTACCATCTCTGTTTGTAAATGCCCTTACAAACAGAGATACATTGCTGGGTGTACCAAATGCACAACAAAACCCCTTTCTAAGCTCCTCACTTCATTACATACTGCAGTCAAAGATGGCCTCAAAATATAGAGTGATAAAATATACTCAACAAGTGGAGTGAATCAGGTGTTGATTCTCAAAAACTGAAAATCTATCTTCAACTGAACTCAACCACCGTAACAGTGTCAAAACATTTGATTTTTCTACTCTTCCACACGATAAACTAAGTCAGTACTTCGGGATTTAATGCATCAGTCTTTCTGTAATAAAAAGGGTGAAAGAAGATAAACATATTTTGTGAAAGGTAAAGTTTGGGCCTATTTTGTTAAACATCACACTGATTGTAGAATTTGGAGTACAAGTTTTCCATTTCATGACCGCCATTTCTTAGAAGGCCGTAATTAAACGTTGATAGATGGTTAATTCTACATTCTGCTTTACAGATTTTTTTAATATTTTATTGAAAAGTTCAGTAAGATGACGGGAAGGAATTTATGCAAAAAAAAACCCAAATGGCAGCCAAAATACATGTACGTTAAAAACTTTGTCCGATTTCGAAGAAAATTGATTTAAAGGTAGATGTTAAGGCTGCGAATGAGACGAATTTATCGAATTGTTTGTGACATCGGCTATTGCTTGCAATTGCCACGGGGGGTGGGGGTCACTTCCTATATAGAGGTATATACAGACGTGCCACTGGAATGGCCCTGTTTTTTGCACTTGTCAACTATATGAATAATTTTTGATATCATGGGTAATAAATTAACCAAAAATGGCCAGAATTTCTAGTGGTTGCTGTAATTAATCAAGTATTTATCATTATTTAATGTTTAAGAACAATCCTGTCGTGAAATTAATTGGTTTTCTGACTCCAATTACACATTTTTAGTTAACAGTTGGGATGGTATGTTTTGAAATTTACTATATGAAATGGTTCAATATTTTGTTACCCCCACCCTGAAGTGACCCCCTCCTCACGTGGCAATAGCGAATCTAATTATCATATTGTGCTTGCCGAAAGTTTATATAAAAACTAGTTGCATTCTCTTATAATAACAATAATTAAAATAGTAATAGTCTCTTATATTTCAAAAATGAAAGAGAATATCAAAATAAAACTTATATGTAATACACCAATGAAGTAACTAAAAGTTACTTTTCATTTTTCATCTTTATGAAGTTTTTCCTTAAAAATAGTGTAGTTTAAAAAGTTAACAAGATTGCCCCCCCCCTCCTAAATTATTATCGCGAAAATAAATAAAGTTATATCATTACTAAGAAAAATAATTAGTAAAATTAATGAGCCAGAAGTGGTCGGTTGAAAATGTTGTCCCACGTTTATTTTTTTTCTTCCAAATCGCACACACTTTATTAAAGAAATGTGACAGTTTGTATATTCCTTTCAAATTATTATAAAAACATGTTATTCTGTTTGTCTGTAAGCTTTTACTATACAGATCTAAACCTGTTGCTGACTTGTAAATCGATCATCACTGTTTTAAAAACGTATTTTAGACTGCGTCCTTTTTAAAGTAAAAGGTTGAAATCAACTCGTTTATTATATGCAATGTTTCGACATTCTATCTAAAACGTTGGTCCTTTCCTTCGCTATAAACGTACGATATCTATTGCATGGATTATGTAAGTATAAAAAAACACTTTGATATTTAGGAGTAGATTGAATCTTTCAATTCTTTAATACTTTGACCTAGCCTCACCTAGGTCAGGACAATACAACAAAGTTGGACATGTTAATTTAAAATGCATTCAGTCGTTACGTACCTCTAAGTAAATTTTTCGTTATTCTTGTGTTATTGAAAACATAATTCGCAGTAAAACGTGTTAAATGCATACCTTACTATCACCAAAAATATATTCCCCATGTTACAGTTATTCTGTGTCAGCGTACAGCTATCTGACCCCATATTTAATTTTATATTTTTTGTTAATTACGATCCATTTTGTTGACAGAGTGTCATTATTCCAGTTCATGTAAACATTTAAATGTATATAGGTATAGATATCTCTAAAAGTAACCACCCGTAACATAACAAAATACCGAAATTCAGTTAACCTTACAGCCTAGTGCCTAAAGTGGGTCAACTTCTAAAATGTCCTTAATTTGTACATTTCTCTAGAACCTAAATCTTATCCAATGTGCATGAAATGTTCACTGTTAAATAAATTTGATTTAACAGTTTATTCAAATATTGTTGATATAATTGTATGACTTACAGCTTCTTTATTATGACAATTTAAACACAAACAAAAAATTGCTAAGTAAAATTTACTATATAAGTTTTGCAATGGCCACAAATTAGTGTAAATGAACGAAGTAAAATGGCATGGTGGGCCACAATTATAAAGTAAAAATCCAATGCACAAAATAACTGAAATGTTTAAAGGAAAAGAAAGAAGAGTGCCCAACGTTTCGGTCAGTACTGCCTCCTTCTGGGGCAACCGGGCAGAAAATGAAAAAAAGTTCTCGATACAAGAGAAAACTATCATGCTTAATTAATTTTGAACATTATCTAAAACGAAAATTAAAACATTTGTATTCTGTACTGTGCAAACGTGTAATTTTAAATAATGAAGTGTGATAATAAAATGGACTGTTTATTAACATTCATACCAACGGGTCGAACAGTCCTAAGAAAATGGATAATTTCTTGATCAAGGAATCACCCGCACTAGTTTGTATAAAGACAGTTACATGTATGTCGAGTATGCTGTGGTTGGCTCGCAAAATGTTCACCAAAATGGGCAATCTTTTCCATTGGTGACGGTCTGTTTATGTTCGACTTAGCGATCACCCAATCTTAGACAGGTCTTACCCACATAGATCATTTAGCAGCGTTTGCAACCAACAGCATGCACTACGTTTTCAGTAGTGCGCGTGGAACCAATTTTTCAGATTGAGGACCTATTACATCTGTTTCCCAAGTAAAAGGACAAATCAGACAGTGTGATCGCTAACATTTTCTAATGCCCTTGAATTTACAGGGAATTTGAAGAGTAGAACTCTTGAAAGAGCTAGTGACAAGGTGCTGCTTTAGACTCTTCCCTATTCTGAAAGCCGCTATAAGAGGCGATCCTGAAAGACTGCAGAAATGTGTTCGTTCAGTTCCTTATACAAAAAATATCCATTTCTGGGGACTGTTTGACCCTTTGGCATGAATGATAAGAATCAGTTCATTTTATTATTTTTCTTCTTTATTTGCACAGTACAGAAAAAGGAAATTTCTGTTACATGTTAGTTGGTAGTTTTCTCTCGTATTCATCACATCTTTTTTCGATTTTCTGCCTGGTTGTTCCTAGAAGAAGGCCGTACTGGCCGAAACGTTGGACACTCTTCTTTCTTTTCCTTTTCGACATTTTTAGTTTTTTTTAATGGTACATTTGGTGTGTTTTTGCTTTTTAATTGTGGCCCAACATACTAAAATCAACAAGAGACTGGTGAGCTCCTATTCACTAGAGATATCCCCGGTCTCAACTTCAGCTTTAAGTGGCCTGTACGGGTTTGACAATGCAACTAGCAATGTAGCACAAAATGACTGAAAATTGACTATGTCGGAAAACAGGAAGTAGTAAGCTTACAGATCTGAAAATGCATCCCACAATATGACTATGCAAAAGCTTCTGACAAATTTTAAGTTGGTATCATTTATCATTACAGAGAAAAGCTGGACGAAAACTGTGACGGACGGACAGAACGACTGAAAATAAACTAAGTTAGTAAACATGAAGTGTAAACCCGACAGGTCTGAAAATGCATCTCAAATGCATCTCAAAATATGGCATGACTATACGAAGCTGCTGACAAAATTTCAAGTTTGTATCACTTTCGATTGCACAGAAAAACTAAAATTATGACGGAAAAGGGTAAAACAGATACCCCCCTCCTCCTGCGGGATATAACTATGTGTATATATATCCGTTGTAAATTGTGACATTAGAAATTTCAGTTTGAATTTAAATGCAACTACAAGAGAACCAAATAAATTTCTAAATTATTGACTTGAACTTCATATCAAACTCCTTTAAACAGTGAAAATGTGAAATAAGTTCTAGAGAATGTTTTTTTACAGATTACAAAGGAAAGATAATAGTTAACACCTACAATGGCCGAAAGATACAATCAGAAGCAAACCGCATAAGAAAAAACACATAACAGATCAATGACAAACATAAATAACGATAGGAAGCCGTTTTAGTTTGCTCACGTTTAGCACTACACTGTTAGGTTTGCATATGACCTTTTCGGCTACTAATGGCTAGTCATTGCAGACAAATAACCAAACATGAATGATTGCAGTATCCGATAGAGGCAAATGGGTGTAAAAGTAAGGCATACAATTATTTTACTTTTTTACTTTATGGCTTTGCTCAATTGAAAATATGGTTCAACATTTTAAAGAAATCTTAGACTTTCTTTTAAGTGTATTAATTGTAATTAAAATTACCCTTTTTTCCACATGTAACTTACATTTTGACTGTTACCCATAAAAAAAAATTAAATCTATTTGACTTTCCCCATCGTTTTTATGTTTGAGATTCGTTTCAGAACACAAAGTTTGTTCTATAGTAGCATGTGTTCGTGTAGAGAATGGAGTGTGGACTAATTTCTGCAGACAGATACAATATACACGTTTCTATTCTGTTAAGTTTTCGAAACTTTTCTTTGTTCTCAAACAGAGCTGGCGAGAGCAGTGTAATTTGTCTGTAATGTCTGTGCATTCAAAGAACTGCCAAATCCTTCGATGGTAAGGTAATCTCGATATTGCAGTCCCTAAATCTAACCATGTTTGATTCCTATCATAAACCCTTATATTTAATACATTATACATATAATTATTGTCTGAGAAGCCCGACAAACCTGAACGGCTTACTGAAAACTCTTAATAAGTTTGTAATGTGGTTGTACGAGCCCTTATAAATCAGGTATGTATTCGTGTAATGTAACGGACAAACAGAAGCCAGTAGTGAAAAAATGAACAACGGATACGGCAATTCTCTTCGGAACTTGTTATCTAATGTAAGATTAAAATGGCGTTTCATCCATGTGCACCAGGATAAATTCTCCTAATCGAAACCTTGATAATGTCCTATTAAAATCGAAATAATTAACAGTAGTCATATATTTATATTATTTTACCACGAGTGATTTTTACCCCTTACTGGTCGATCGGGTTCAAATATTCGCCATAAATTGCAAGCCCGTGGTAAAAATAAAATTTATATATACTTTTGTTAATTATTTCTATACTATTGTTAATTTTTTCTAAATTTTACGTGTTATCACATCAAGAAGTCAGGCGAAAATCAGTTTGTTGCCCATTGTATAACACAAGTTAGGCAGGTTTAATACATGACAATAGCTTTAAGTACAGAAAAATCAATTCTAAGATGCCAGGCCCCGTGATAAAAAAAGTTGTGCACACAGAGAGACTGGGGTTGCAGGTTCGAATCTAGATCGGAGGCCACGACAAAAATGCCAAAGCCGTTTCATAATCAATATTCCTTGACTTGACTTAATTTGAATAAAATAAAATAAAATGCGAAAAATAATGTTTTGTGCATGAGCAAAGCTGCAGTGATGAAAAATGGTTATTTTTATGATGGGAAAACCAAAGAAGACGTAATGTATGAATGAAATATCAATAAGCTTCAGTGGGATCTTCAAAATACGACCGGGAATAGGAAGCGTCAGAGATTATTTAAGGCAAAATAATACAAATCGGTTTGGAAAAAATGAATAATAATTATCGTCTATGAAGTCCAACGAACCGAACGACCTCTAGAAACTCTGGATAAGCATGAAATGTGCTAATACGATCCCTTGAATACAAATATACCAAGGGAAAAATATCGCAGGTGACACCTGATCACGGAATTTTCAATACAATTTCAAGGAGTTTCTCAATTTGACTTTTCACGAGGTGCTCTGGAAATTCAGTTAAAAATAGTCTTTATATCATAGAAAATCCCGAGGCTGTCATGGGTTAATCGTACAGTATTTATTACATTTTTTTCAATTGTTTAATTATTATCATAGGCATGGCAAGTGAGGCTAAATATATCAAACAAACACGCAATAGTGCATTTCTAGTGAATGACCGCAAAGTACCCAGTCGTACCTTGAGTAAAATTAAAACAGTCATTCATTGCTTTGTCAAATGTAACCTCGCCTACCAATAATGACAATGGAATAATTGATTATATTGGTTGACTATATAATAGAAAATAATGAAAGGGTATGGGGTGAATGTACATGTGACAAAAACGCACACGATACATAGAAAACTCCAGTTTATCAAGGACAGTGCTTTTATTCCTGTCTACATCTTGATGTCGTCTGAGGGTCTTCAACCAGAGGTGAACAATAATCACACCTTAAAGCGAGATCAAGAAGGCCCCTAGCGTGCGCTTAAGCGGTATTGTTGACAAAAATTATATCAAGTATTTCAACTCAAGCCCGGTCAAGGCACAACTCCTGTATGATAATATCCGTATTGTCTCCAAACATAAAAGTATTCCAAGCTCTACCAACCTATCCTCTTCGACCCTTAGGAGGCTATTACGGCCCGACAGTATCCTACACGAATTCCCTCTGTCTTGTGCTACAGTCCCTTCTTCATTTCATGTCTGCCATTTAAGATCATTCCTTTTTTCTTCTGGACTAATTCACAATGTTGTTCTTGTACGACCCCTCTTTCTCCGTCTCATTTGTTTATGTCAGAGCCACATTGCAATTCTCGTCAAGTTGTTTTCTGAGAGCATGTCGAAATCATCTCCACTTTCTGATCATAATGAACTCCCTTATTGGTGATGTTCTTATTCATCGGTATAGGCCTCTGTTACTGACCTTCATGGGGAAGAATATTCGCAGAATTTTCTTCTTTCATTATCTCGCAAATTTTTCCAACCTGATGATATGACATTCATTCAGTTCCTAAATTTCGACTCAAAAGAGTAGCAAAGACATCACATTTCTTTTCACCGTAAACGACTTTGAAATTAGTAATTGATGGTGAGCTTCTACCGGATGCAATGAAAACGGCAATTTAGGTCTACATAAACCGGTGTAACCAACCATATCACATGAAATGCCTGTAGCAAGTCAGGACCTTTCCGATATACAATTTGTCCGGTGGTTTTTGCAACTCCTTTTTTCCTTTTGCCCGATGGATTTCGGCTCCTGACAATTCGCTTTGGTAGATTTTGACAACTCTGTTCGGTAATTTTTTATTACCCCTATTTGTTATTACTCTTATTGCCGTTAAACATATGAATCTTTTACTGTAATTTTCTGACTTCAGCAAGGGTGTTGTGTGGGCAT
>MJUU01025088.1:54846-81592 GCA_002080025.1 Modiolus philippinarum
CCCCCCCCCCCCCGAAAATCAAATGGTCCGTGTCTAAACCAACAACCAATGTTGACAGATATTTCCTTTATTGTAAATAATTACAACATAGGGATAACATCTTGAAATTAAACAAAATGACATTATAACATCTTTAAATTGGCATTATTGAAAGACAAACGTCTCAAAACCAGACCCCTTATGTTCCACAAAGTAGTTTACAACAACATCAATGTACTGAAAGTGCGCTACGGAAAAACGGTTGAGTAGTGTAACCGTTAAAGTTGATTGGTGCAAACAGAAAAATAGTCTGCACATTTTTTTGTCATTTTTGCTGAAATTATGTGGAAGCTTGTTCAAATGACAAAATGATGCCTGTCTACCCTGCCTTACGTTTGTTTATACTATAAAATGCCTTCGATTCTATATTTAAATTGAACGCAATGAAACAAGAGTGACTTAATCAGGCTGATTATGCGAATTTTAGAAAGCGAGAAGAATTTTACCATGAATGACATAAAATAATTTTAGGAACTATTACAATTTACAGTTTTGATCATTGACTACCCGAATTTTCAACAATATAAAGTAAAACATGCTTCTAAAACCGAAACACAGCTCTGTTTGTCAGTGCAAGTATGATTATCGTTGCTATAGTTGAGAAGTGTATATATATTTGTAGGACTCGCACTAGTTGAGATGTACATAAGCACTGGTTGAGATGTACATGGGCGCTAGTTGATAAGTGTATTCGTAAGCGTTTACGCCGCATAAGGTAGAGACGGTGGAATACCGAAGTAACAATACGTGTTATTGTTATAAATCAATGTCCGGGGAATATTGAGAAATTATTTAAAACTTGAAACGGAAAACACAATTCAGCTGCAACTACAATATTCATCATTTTAACGTATACTCAATTATTTTATAGATAACTTTCTCAGTGGGAGTTCTGCTGAACATCAAATTTCATTGTCTATCATACTGTTCTTGGAAAGAATTCGGACATAAAACAATCCAAATCTTAGGCTGAGTATATAGTGCATGTATTTGAACTGTAGTGAATTGGCTGTTTAGAGGGATCAAAATAGGTTTCTGTTGGTGTTGCAACTAGTCCACTGACAAGTGATACTTAGAACATTTTTTGTTTTGTTCTGTTTTGTTATTATTTATTGCTGTTTATTTACCTTTTCATTTATTTCATTTTATTTTGCTATGGAGCTTTCTTGATTTTCAACTGAACATATCGTGCATTTGGTCCGCGGTTGCAACACTTTGTTGTGAATCTGTCGTCCCAGTTTAGATTAATTGTGTATTCGAAGACGTAGTCGTCACGACATTTTGTTTTCGATCTGTTTCTTTTTTATTACTACATATTTGTTTCTTCCTTTCTTTCTTCCCCCTATTTTGTCCGGATATTTCTCAAAGATGCATGGACATCATTCATACTTAGTATAAAGTTAGATCAGCACGAAGTTGTGTGCATGCAAAATTTTCAAAATGCCCGATTATTCCAATTTCCCAGGAACTTTTTTCAGAAAATGATCATATTTTGTGAAATTGTTTATTAAGATGAGAGAAAGGGATTTTTGCAAAATTTTCTCTTAAAAATGGCCATTATATTACGTAAAAAAGTTAAACTTGTCTGATTTAAGCGAAAATCAATTTGTAGGCATATCTTGACACTGCGAACAAGATGCAATAGAAAAAAAAATCAAAACGGCTGACATTTCAATGATGGCGCCACATTACATCAAAATTTACAAATTATCCGATTTTATACAAAAATGATTTCTTGATAGATTTCGACACTGCCAACAAGGTGGAATCATTGAATATGCTGACAGAGGCGAAATCAGCTTTTGCTATTTGCAATTGTATTTTATATAGTGACCTTCTCTAATTGTTTTCGGGCATGTAGTAAAGTTGGTTTACGGGGATTCTTATTTATTTTTGGTGCATTGCATTGCATTTTCTTACGTTAATTTTTTCTCCATTTTATTAGCTCTCAGATCTTTTGTGGGATTTTATTGTGTTTCTCAAAGTTCTGTAAATTGAACAATCTGAAGAGACATTAGTTGTCGAAATGCGCACATGCGGAAACTAAATTAACAGCAACTTCGGTATTTGTTATTTATTAGAATCGTATAGCCCAGTAGTTAGTACTTCGGTGCTGACCCGAAAACCGATTATGTTTGGAACCTTACAATATCTAAATTTTTGGAAATTTTGTTGAAAACTAAGGAGTATCTCCCTCATGCAAAGCTCTGTCCTTAGCTGATTTTGGCTTAACATTTAGATCATATTGGTTGTTCTTTGTTCAGTTTTTAAACATCTTTGAGTTTCTGGTCTTCCAAATGTTTAGATTTTATCTGCACTGATGAGACATAAATTGTCGAAATGCGCATATGCAGAAAGTAAATTCACAGTAACTTCGGTATTTAGTTATAGATAATGGATTACATGTTGTCGGTGATGTCGTTGATAAAGATCAAAAAGAAAACATGCTTATTATATATAAGGCATGGCTTTTCAAATCATACAAGCAATGTTTTGTCGGAAATCTCATTATGAAAATAATAAGGTGTTTGATTTTAATGCTGCTGATCAGCGGTTACTCCTTGAATCACGTGCACAGCATAACGAAATTTACCGTGTATTATGCAGCTTTGGTATTGATTGAATTTTGAAACCATTGGGCCGATGCCACTGCTGGTGGACCAGAGGTTCAAGGGGGTATTCACCACTGAGCTCAATAGTCAGACTTGTCTGACACCAAAAACTTACCTTGTGGTTTATAGAAATTTACTGTTTTCATCAAAATTCTTACCTCTGAAAAATACTAGGGCTTCAGTCAGTGTATAGCACTCGGTTGTTATCGTACTGAATTTGGCCACTTATTTCGATATTTTTGGTAATGAGTACTTCTGTTTGACTACTTTTGGATTATGGATTTCCTTATCATTTGCTTTTAATGCTGCTCCTTGAAACACGTGTGCAGCATAACGAAATTTACCGTTTATTATGCAACATGGGTATTGATTGAATTTTCCAATAAATAAAGTACAAATAGGTTAGGTCATGTTACACTCTATACACATATCGCGCGCTATTTTTAAAAAAGGCCTTTTATTAAATTTCTTTCCCTTGTCAAATTTTTCTTTGCCATTCGCACAGCCACACCCAAAGTAGTAGAATCATCAATCCATTGATGGTGAATACATAGTGACAGAATTAGAAGAAGAGAATAAGAGTGTTATAGATGTTTAAATATAAGTAGTAAGCAAAGTGTGCAAAAACGATGTGGAACCAAATATTATCCAATATTTGAAAGGATATTTTGCATTCATAATGATAATCGTTAAAATTCGTTCGATGTGTGTTACCGAATACAAATCAGCAAGAGCATATGCCCTTCATAACTATCGCATTGTGCCTTCTCAACGATCGCATTTGTTTTCCCGGGACACTAATCAACCAGAGCAGTTGCACTAAAATTCTATCGCATATGTACTTCACAGCTGTCGCTCTAGAATGGACTGACAGCTATTATTTCGCCCAGGAGCAAAACATAATAACTTGATACTAAACAGCGTGTATTCACATAACAAAGGTAGCTTATTACCTAAAAATTATATGCCAGTTACTGATATTATGTTCATAATTTTTTTTATTTTTTGCATTTGTATAACGAGATTAATTTTATAAAAGTTTCAACAAAAGAAACAAGGAAGAAGCCATTCCGATGAATTCCACAGTTAATGTCAAGAGTATCTCAGGTCCTAAAAAGCAAAATAAACAGAAACTTTTTTCCATTCTTGCTTAAATTCAACATTTCGTTTGTTTATTTCGTCTAATCTTCCCACAGTGCATTATAAAACACAAATCAACTATAACAGATGCACTTCTCAACCGTTTTACCGTAGCGCACTTTCAATACATTGAACTTATATATCCAAAAGAAAATATACTCATAAAACGACTGTCACAGTAGAGAAGCAGATCTACCCTGTATTTCATCGTAACAAAGCAGATTAAAAATTTTAACTTTTCTATCAAAAATTTAAGCTTAATTAACAAATTACCAGAAACCATTGCAAAACTCAGTAATACAGACAGTTTGAAAAATTGCCATACATATGGAAGATAGGACATATTGTTTTTGATACGGACTTTATCACGGCCAGTATCAAGTGAGCCCGTTAGGGCGAGCTTGGTGCGTTACGCCGTGATAAAGTCCGTATCAACAACAAAATTTCCTATATTTCTTTTATCGGTAATTCACAAAATAATAAACAGAACTCTAATAGAAATTGTAATAAGCTGAAATTTCTATTTAAGCACAATTAATCTATTGTTTATTGCAGTAATTTAAATTCATTTTTCATTCAACGTCTTACGCGTATGAACACGACAAAGAGTACAGAACATGACGTGAGCTTAGCAACCTGCACGTGACTCCTTCGCAGTGACCCGATATTTTTGTGATAGTGTCCAGTTCGGTGGTACTGAGAATATCAGTCTGTGTAGATCAAGGGAAATTCATACAAATTACCGATAAATACAGTTAAACATAACAGCAGTCACGTTTTATGTTATCAAATGAAATATACAAAAAGGACATGAAAATAACAAATATGTATTACATAACTTGTAGTATAAAATCGACAAAAAACGTTGTTCCATTGCTAATCCATTGCATATCTCATGTGTACACTTTGTTCAATTACTATAATTTAAATTTATGTAAATTCTAAAACTTAAGGATTAACTCTCCCCATCGTAGTTTTGTCCTAAGCTATATTTGATATTACTGATTATTCGGATTCCATTTGGTTTTATGCATTTTAAACAGTTTTTGAAATTATGGGTTTCCTTTGTTTGGGTTCTAGTGCTGCTGATGAGGAATTAATTTCCGAAATGGCCATACAGCTCATTAAAATTATTGCAGTTGGAGTTTAACATATGTGTTATGGTCTCATGTTCATTTACTCCATATTCTTTCGTAAAATATTCCATTGCTAAAACACATTTATCATTTACTTGAAAGGATCGTGTCCAAAGTACAGTTATGTCATACCTTTCCATTCGTTCATTATAATAGGAAGTCTTAACCAAAGTAGAATTAACAGGTTGATACCAGTACGATTAATCTTTGCAATTAAATATTATTACAATTCATGCAGAATTACCTACCTTCAGTCAAAGGCCCTTTGAAGGTCAGCTCAATATTTAAATTGCGTGGAACGCTAGTATCAATGTTCCCTGCCTTTATAATTCTGTCTATTAAGTTTTGAACTGCTGCACGTAAGTTTATCTCATTCTGTAGAACTTCGGGTGAACAAGTAAGGTCCAGTAAAATTGAGCCTGTCTTGGCCGATTTAATCTTGAAAGACTGTGTTTCGTCTTCGGTTTCCTCCTCATTTTTAAGTTCAGTTACGATTCTGTCATAATCAAGGTCTGGACCATCCGCTTGGCATCCAACATCATGAGTTATTTTTCCTAAAATGAAACAGAAGGCAGGTTTTATATTAAATGATATCAGAGAAAGTTCGCGTAATGACCTGTGATCATTCGCTTCTAATAATTCCTATTTTTTTCAAAAGAGCATATAAGAATGGAAATGCGGGGCGAACCCTCATGAACTTGTGAATTAGGGAAAATTGTAAACCTTATACTGAAACTTATACGTTTTTGTAATCTAAATTTGACTGTGAAAACAGGAATATAGTTAAATATCTAATTGAAAATGTAAGTGAACCACATTTCAAGACAACCTTAATTTTGTACAAGTTCTTTGTTGACGTACTACTGAGTCTAAGTGTAGCTGACCCCCTCCCCATCCTTGTAGTTGGGTAAATACTTAATCTCTAATTAAAAGGACATACTAACATACTAACCACCGATCACAGCTTCGATTGGAGAGGCTTGTTGATTTCGTAAGAGTGCTTGAATCATAATTTCCAACTGCCCCACTCTTCTGTTAGTTTCTCCTTAATATAGAAAATTTATTGTCATCTTTATTGTTAGTAATACTTCGATAAAGTTGCAAATGACAACGCACAACTGAAATGATACATTTGTATGTCTATATTTTGATATGAAAGGATTAAATTGTATTTTCATGTTTCAATGTTACTTATATTTGGATTTCGTGTGCAGAAAGTAAATTTATCGAAACTTGGGTATTTTGTTATTTAGAACTGAATTACGCTCAAACCGGTTCTAGGGGGCGTCTTGACCTTACTATATGAGGTATGTGCAAAGCTCATTGTTGAAGGCCGCATGTCGTTTCAAGATGAAGAACAACAATAAAAGCGTTGTTCTATTGATTGGTTGTACTATATATTTGTATAGACTATGTCTCGTGTTAATTCATCTCATGACATGATTAAGGCACTGAATCTTTTACTAGACAACATTTTTGTTCGTTTTGGCAACATCGTCTATCAACAGGTCATTGTAATTCTCATGGGTATAAATTGTTCACCTCTCACTGCAGATCTTTTCCTGTTCTGTTACGAAAAAACTACAGGATGGAACCATACAAAACAGTAATCAACTTATTTCTATTTTCAGATTGTGTCTCTGTTTCTTTTTTGTTTCCGATGTTGCCATTGTCCTTGGATTGTTCGTTTTGGATTGACGGTTCGGTTCTCACTTACTCTACTCTTCAACGATAACAGCAGGAATATCGACGATATCCTTATAATTGACATTCCCCAGTTTTTAGACAATGTCGACCTCATTTACCCACAAGAACTGAAACTTTATAAAACAAACAATGATTCTAAATACTGCCCATTTCTCGATCTAACTATCATAGTTGACTCTGAAAAAAATTAAAACTAAAATTAAAATTTATGATAAAAGGGATGATTTTTATTTCACTATTATTGATTTCCCTTTTCTTGATGGCGACGTTCCTGTAGCTCCATCATACGGGGTGTATATATTTCAACTGGTCAACTGGTACGATTTGCATGCGTCTGTTCTACTCTTGACAATGAACGTTACCTTACTATCACATTCAAACTTTTACAACAAGGTACAGATTTCATAGATTGATAAACACATTTAAAAGGTTTTATAGAAGATATGAACATTTGATATCTAATTATAATTCGACTCGCAAACAGCTTATTACTTTTGGCATCTCTCACTCTCGTTTTTATGGAAATGCTGTTAAAAAATGTCAAAACAGATAAAATATCCAGAAAAACTTACATTCCTTACGTAATAAGGGATATTGACCGGATATTCTTCATGATTTAGTCCAATTGGCTTTGGGATCTTACATTTATACTGGCCTCTCACTGATACTGCCGATGTCTACTAAAATCCATGATGATTCTTTACCAAACCCTTCGGGAAGTTTTGAATTTGATTATTATTCCGTAGTGCGACAGTGTTTTACCAGCAAACTAGGCTCCTTGAGCCAAGCCGGCAGTTTAGCGGCTAGCACTCCTTGACCCATCTTTCTAAAATTACGTTTTGTCTTTTCAAGATTATGGTCATGGGGTTAGTGGTCTACCTGTATAGGTTTTATTTGTATGTTTATTATACTATAGGGCAACGAGATAGAGAAGGGGGAGGTTTGGGTACCCATAAACCGGTTTAACCCTACCGCTAGCTGTTTCTGGTGCGTGTCGATACCAAGTCCGGATATCCCGAGTTATTATCGTTGTCTATGTTTGACTTTTGTCATTTTATTTTTTTCTTGTGCAGTTCCCTGGTGGATTGTGGCATGTGATTGTAATGTTCGGCCATTGTAAGTGTTTCCTGTTATCTTTTCTTCATCAATATCATAAACATTGTTTATTTATTGTACAGCAAAATGTCTATTATCATTCTGGAATCTTTTTAAAGTTAAATTTGAACATCGCTACATATGTCTATTTTTTTAATGTAATATGATCTATAATTAACAAAATGCTGTTCATGAATTGCATAGTTATTGATTAATTGTACGATAATTAAAGCCATACACAATTTATAAGATACCTTCTGTCGTGGTTGCAACTATTTTAAATAGGCATTACGGGTAGTGATGTTTCAATACTCTGTCACAGAACTTTCATTTTAAAACAAATATTTGTTTACAAATAACAAAATACCGAGGTTACTGTGAATTTTTGTTCTGCATATGCGCATTTCGAATTTTGCACTGTCTTTTAAATTGTACACCGAAAAGACATCTAGGAAGCACAGTTTGATTGCAAGGATACAACCAGACATGGTTATTATATGATTGTATGCATACTACAAATCTTATTTGTACGGTTAAGGTGAACGGGTAGTCCAAAATTTTTTTCCATAGATTTTCTTAATTTTCTCAGGAAAGTTTCTTTATTACATAAGAATTGAAATTAAAAAATAAAAAAGTGGGGTCACCGTGCTTGTTTTTAAAATAAATCAAATACTTCTAATAAATATATAGGGAAAACAGGTATTTGGTTGTTTTCTTTAAAACTATTCCATAGATTTCTTTCTATTTTACCCATATGGTAGCCCTTTGAACATACTTTCAAAAATACAAAGAAAAATGGGGGTCACCGACTTTGTTTTCTAAATAATTTGAAAATTGTGAATTTTCATAGTGATATCTATGTAAAATATTTTCATCAGATTATCTCTCTTTTTCAAATATCCTCTTCCAAACTATTTAATTATCAAATTACCAAACACCAAATACATGTAAAATTAAGTCAATGTAGATTCTTTGCTTTTTGTGTCACTGATATCATAATTATTGATGCATTACAAATAATAATATTTGCATATTTAAAAAGCAGATAATACCACAACAGTATAAATAACAAATTCAAAATGGCGGAAGACTACCGATCTACCTTAAAAGTAGTCCTAGACATTACAGTAAACAATTACCACAATGTTTGTGGGCAGCTTGTGGTAATTGATACTACTATATTCCAAACATTTATTAAACCCCACGCAACGAAGTTGCGGAGGGTATATAGTTTTTGACTGGTCCGTCTGTCCGTCTGTCATCACTAAGGGGTACATAATTTGTGCGAATAACTCCTCCTACAGTTTTTAAAATAGAAAAGGTTTTTTTGCAGGTTGATTGTGCATATATCAAAGATGTGCATGCTACTTTGATTTTGATTTTTGATCATTTTTGACAAAAATACACATTGGTGAACTTTGTCATTTTTAAGCATAATATTGCTTAAAGGGTACATCATTTGTACGGATAAGTCCTCCTACAGTTTTTAAGATAACAATTTTTTGTTGATTGTGCATATATCAAAGATGTGCATGCTACTTTGATTTAGATTTTTCATCATTTTTGACCAAGATACACATTGATAAACTTTGTCATTTTTAAGCATAATATTGCTTATAGGGTACATCATTTGTCCGGATAACTTCTCCTACAGTTTTTAAAAAGGAAGTTTTTATTATATCCCACGTAACGAAGTTGCGGAGGTCATATAGTTTTTGATATAGTTCATATAGTCCGTCCGTCTGTCCATCTGTCACCACTAAGAGGGTAAATCATTTGTCCGGATAACTCCTCCTACAGTTATTAAGATAGGAAGTTTTTATTTTGCAGGTTGATAGTGCATATATCAAAAATGTGCATGCTACTTTGTTTTTGATTTTTGATCATTTTTGACAAAAATACACATTGATGAACTTTGTCAATTTTAAGCATAATATCGCTAATAGGGTATATCATTTGTCCGGATAACTCCTCTCACAGTTTTTAAGTTAAGAATGTTTTTTTGCAAGTTGAATGTACATATATCAAAGATGTGCATACTACTTGTGTTTTGATTCTTGATCATGTTTGACAAAATTACACATTGATAAACTTTGTCATTTTTATATATAATATTGCTTATAGGCTACTTTGGAGTTAAATAATGCAGAATTTTCTGTTATGTGGGGTCTTGGGGGTATGTGAGCTTGCTCACTAAGGTTCTTTAATTATTAAATTGGCTCATGCATGTATAATTCTAAGAATCTTCTCACCAACTTCACTTTTGATTTCTGATTGGCCTTTACTAATGCTCTTAAACTGTGTCTCCTGCAATTCTACCGTTTCTTTCCAGTTTTTGTTCACAGATTGTGTTAGTTGCCTGATCTGATTATTCATTTCATCTCTCATGTCTGCTAATAGCTGTAACAAATACTCATCATGAAAATAGATATAATGATATAACTGCATGTTTTGCATACTTTAAAATTAATTAATGAAAACAATGGTGAATGGAAAAGGTATTTTAGTAGATAACAATGATCAAACTCTCTTCTTCACAGTAAATTCGGTATTTAGTTATCTGGATGCAATGCTTGACTTATTTTTCCAAATTACTTTTTTGTCATTCTTTTTTGTTAGGCTGTTGTTTTGTAGTAATTTGTGTAACTGTACTGTTATTTTATGTTTATCACACCCAAAATCCCTATTGTGCTAGATCTAAACAGATACACACAATGTGGTTATTTTATAAACTTTCAGTATGAACAATGTGAATAGCACTAGTTTAAATACTGTTTATATTTCAACTCTATCCGAGTCTTTCTCAAAACAACAAAATATATTATAAAACAATAAACTATTTACAAAATTCCACAAGACAAGAAATGCGCTCAATCTTCGCATAAATTTGCATCGTAACCATATCGAAAACAAAGATCAGAACCAGGCCACTGCAATCCATTTTAATACTCCAAATCACAACTGGCGAAATATGCAAGTCATCGCAATTGATCAAAATAGATCGTGTAATTTGAACCAGAGAAGATCCAAAGAACGCTATTGGATTGATCGTTTAAAACCCAGTCTTTACATCAGGTATATAGATCAATGAATGCATATAATACCAGCATTAAAAAAATTAAGAAAATATTGCAGTAAATGTTATGTACAAACACCAGCAAATATTTTTTCACATCACTATAATTGAGGTCACGCCTTCAGTCTCCGAAATGTAGTTTACCTATTTAATTAAGTTTTGTAGTGTAGTTTTTTTTGTAAATAGGTTATTGTTTTATTATATATTTTGTTGTTTTGAGAAAGACTCGGATAGAGTTGAAATATAAACAGTATTTAAACTAGTGCTATTCCCATTGTTCATACTGAAAGTATATATATAACGGGATAGAGAAAATGGGGGAGGGGCTGAGCAAAAAATACCAGTATAATTCCAAAGCACTCTTTATTTTGATTCTACCGTTGGGTTTTCCACGCTGTTATCAAGTCCAGTTGTCTTATGTACCCATCTTTGTTTAAATTTGTCTTTTGTCGTATATTTATGTATTAAATAACAAAATACCGAGGTAACTGTGAGTTTGGGTTCTGCATATGCACATTTCGACAACTTATGTCCCATCAGTGCAGATCAAATCAAAACATTTGGAAATCCTTGAACCGAAATATGTGTAAACGCTGATAGAGAACAAACCACCAATTGGGTCTAAATAGGAAAGCCAAAATCAGTTAAGGACAGAGCTATGCAAGAGAGAGATATTCCATGTGTTTTAACAAAACTTTCTTATATTTAGATATTTAAAATTTTCAAATAAAATCGTTTTTCAGGCCAGAACCGGAGTACCCTCGGGGATTAACAGTCCCCTAGCAGTGACATCGGCCCAGTGGTAACAAATAATAAAATACCGAGGTAACTGTGAATTTAGGTTCTGCATATGCGCATTTCGACAACTTATTTCTCATCAGTTCAGACCAAATCAAAACATTTGGAAGTCCATGAACCGAAATATGTGTTAACTCTGATAGAGAACAAAACACCAATAGGGTCTAAATAGGAAAGCCAAAATCAGCTAAGGACAGTGCTATGCAGGAAGGGAAATACTCCTTAGGTTTTAACAAAATTTTCTTAAATTTAGATATTTCAAATTCTAGTGTGGTTTGTTGCTTGTGGTAAAATTTAAGTGTTATTTCCTGTCTTTTCTTTTTTATTCAATAGCTTATTATGTTTTAATGAATTGTATCATTTGTCGTTCGTGATGCTACGGCTCACGTCTAAAATGACATTGCAAGTTTTATTTGTTTGTTGGCGGTCCCACATCCATGACCATTGAAAACATGGATGAACCGTTGTTCGAAATCTAGCAATGAATTCCGCTCAAACCGTTGCTATGGGTCTTCTTGAACTCACTATCAGGTATGAGCAAAGTTCATTGTTGAAGGCCTCATGGAGACTTCATGACGAAGAACAACAATAAAAACGTTGCTCCGTTGCTTGGTTTTACTGTGTATTTGTAGAGACTTCATTTACTCCAAATCCTTGCATTGTTTACTAGTGTTTAATTTCATTTCTCGGTTATGCTTATTCTGTGTGGCTTTTTCTTGTCATGCCTGTAAACAGTATTCGAGTATTCCTTTTCAATATTGGCATGATAAATTCATTTGATTTTACTGCTCCTGTCTTTGAACTTACTTTGGCATTATCAGCCTGAAGTTTGTCCTTTAAGTCTTGTGCATCGGAGGAATCCAAATCAAACTTTTTCAACAGAGTTACCTGTCCTTGGATTGCTTCATGATAATAATCCTGAGGAACCTTACTCGATAATCCAAGTACAGCCCCTTCCAATTGTTGCCACCAGTAATCCAATGTTCCATTTTCAAAATTAGAAATGTCTTCAACATGTGCCAGCTCATTCCTTATTTTTGAGATCGAATCCAGCCATAGCTGTTCATCCGGTTGGAGCGAAAAGCAGTTACGTACTATCCGACACAGTATAACAATATCAAGTTTGTCCAGAGTACATGAAGTGTTGACTGTTATATTACATACACAATGTTGTATCACTTTATTTTTATTCGGTCCGTCTTTTTTTACATGTCCATGAATTACTGGGCCTGTCATTATGAACATTTTGTCAAACTGTGGTTTATACAGGAGTTGCTTTGACTTCGATGAGATGGTTCCTGTGCAACAGCAACATCTAGTGTCTGGTGCCCATAAATGGTATATGTCATGTCTGTGTGTTGTAAGAAATACTGCAAAAGAGCTGCTGTAGCCCGGAAGAACATTAGAAGTTGTAAATGCCCGTGTGACCTTTAGTGATAGATCCAAGGAAAACTTTATTAGTCGTAGATATTTTTTCTCTTGTGGTGAACTCATGATTTTTCACAGCTTTGACTGGAGGAAACACATGGCATATTCTTTTCCAATGATCTTACTTCAACCTAAAACATAATGATAAGTTGAGTTAAAATATAATCTGGCGGGAAAGGTTTTCAAATTTAAATTTTATCGTGATTTCTCGGTGTCACATGACGAGACTTACAGACCCTATAAACTTGAATCCTCGGAGGCAAATGGTCATCCCTAACAATTATGATATTTTCGAGAATTAGGAACAAATGTGTTGGCTCGCTATACTGATTACCGCTACTATATTAACAAACCGAGAAAAAAATGTTCAAACATTTTTCAATTTGTTATACTGATATTTCAAGAAACTGGCTGTAATCACAAAGACACTACTAAAGCTCTGTTGGGCCACATCAAATTAATTAATAGGTTACCATCTCCACCCGCTCAATTTTTTCTAAGCTCTTTTTTTCAATTATTCAGAAATTTTCTTTAAATTCCTATCAATTTTAGTGAAATTTTGTTATAAAAATAAAATAAAACCCTCCCACCCACCCCAGATTTTTTGTTACAGGTGGATGAGAATCTACAAATTAACACGATGGGGCCTTATATTCTTCTGCTTAGAATAGAAGATTTGAATCTCAACTAGCATGCCATGTTAATCAGACCAAGCATGGTAAGGTTCCGTCGCGATGTCTGGAACTACTTCAAGTTGATAAAATTGACGGATTTTTTAACCGATATGAATATTTTTTGCCTTCATGGCCGCCTTATTAATCAGGGCTTCAACACGTTCATTCAAAATGTCTTTAGAAGATATTATAAGTTTCGGTCTGAACTGTGGTTCAAGATTATTTTTTTACTTGGTACTGAGATGTACATTCTGTTCACTGTCTACGACCTTTCAAAAACAGTTGTTGTTGAATTGCTACCGGACACTAAAGGGGGAGATGTATTATATCTTCTGAAATGCCTGTACCAAGTCAAGGCCATTGCCGTTGAAAATTTGTCCGGTTGTTTTGTACCTTCCTTGGATTTTGCTCTTAAAAATTCTGGTTTGGTAATTTTGTTATAACCCTCATTGTTGCAATATGAAAAATTTGATATATTGATATAAAAACAATGTCAAATAAGTACAAGGATAGTGGCATATCCTGTTGATTTTTTTAACTTCTCTTTTGATTCGCGGCTACAACTTCTTTTAAAGAGGATATCTATGGGAAAGTGAGGCAGTGTCTGGCACATTGGAAAAATTTTTAAAAATGTATTATTTAGCATGTTGGAATCAAATACACATATCACCTTTGAAATTAAGTTTGCTTTTTTTTATTTCCGACAATGATTTAGGAGTATGAATTATATAGAAAGCACTAGAAAGTATGAAATAAGGGGAGTTGTATGCATTAATTTTGCATGAATAATAAAGGGATATGGAGTAAATGTACATGAGACAAAGTCGCATCAATACATGGTTAAATAACAAAATACCGAAATAACTGTAAATTTACTTTCTGCATATGGCCATTTCAACAACTTATGTCTCCTCAGTGCATGTTTGAAAAAAAAGACAGAATTTTGGGTATAGTATGCATGTGAATTTAGTTTAATTGAGATTTCAAAAGTATTGTTTTACAAAATTAACAACATATATGTTTGCTGACCAGTGTATAAATACAGTTGACACAATTACATGCATATGAATTTATTATTCCTATTTCAGTTTTACCAGGGGACTGTCTGAAATGAGCATAGATGTACCCATGTTTGATGCAGAGCCAGTAGTAAATGTTGAACTGCCAGTATGTTTGGGATTTCATTTCTAGTGAACAAAATGAATACCCAGAAATAACAGAATCCAAAGGACTGGAGAAGGTACGAAAAATGAATTGTTTAAAAGTGGTAAAAACTGGATGAGAGCAAACACCCACAATGATCAAAACCATCAACAAAACACCAGCCATCAAGTCAAAACTCTCCAAAATACACAAACATAAAGCAAAACAACAAACAACCCTACCGCTGGCTTTTGCTAGTGCCGGTACCAAGTCCGGCTGTCCCGAGTTCCTATCGTTGTGTATGCTTGTCTTTTGTATTTTATCTGTGTCTTCTTGTGCAGTTGCTTGGTGAATCGTGGCTTGTGACTATGTTTTTTGGCCATTGTAGGTGTTTCTTGTTATCTTTGTTATTTAATATATATCTATAGGAACTCGGGATAGCCGGACTTGGTACCAGCACTAGCAAAAGCTAGTGTTAGGGTTGAACCGGTTTATGAGTACCCAAACCCAAAAGTTTGATACATGTACGTATATTATCACAGGTTTATTTTGGGAAATAAGGTAAACTGTTTTGAGAATACAATTTATTGTTTTGGAATTTAAATCTGAAAATGTCAGAAGAATACAGTATTTTCCCTTCTCATATATAGGCACCATATATTGTATTAAACTGACATTCTGTCTTATTTTAATTTCAGTCCTTGATGTCACTTAATGAACAGTTGCAGCCGATGGGCAATCCCCAGCACAAAAAGGCATATGAACAGGTTCAGCGAGCAACAGAACACCAAGATATGGCAGACTCAGTAAACCAACACCAAGATATGGCAGACAAAGTAGACCAACACAAAGATATGGCAGACAAAGTAGACCAACACAAAGATATGGCAGACCCAATAGACCAACACCAAGTTATGGCAGACCCAGTAGACCAACAACAAAAGATGGCAGACCCAATTGACCAACACCAAGATATGGCAGACACCGTAGACCAACGCCAAGATATGGCAGACAAAGTAGACCAACACAAAGATATGGCAGACCCAATAGACCAACACCAAGATATGGCAGACAAAGTAGACCAACACCAAGTTATGGCAGACCCGGTAGACCAACACCAAGTTATGGCAGACCCAATATAGACCAACACCAAGATATGGCAGACAAAGTAGACCAACACAAAGATATGGCAGACCCAGTAAACCAACACCAAGATATGGCAGACCCAATAGACCAACACCAAGTTATGGCAGACCCAGTAGACCAACACCAAAAGATGGCAGACCCAATTGACCAACACCAAGATATGGCAATCCCAGTATACCAACACCAAGATATGGCAGACCCAACAGACCAATACCAAGATATGACAGCCAAACACCAAGATACGGCAGACAAACACCGAGATATGGCAGACCCAATAGACCAACACCAAGATATGGCAGTCCCAATAGACCAACACCAAGACATGACAGCCCAACACCAAGATACGGCAGACAAACACCAAGATATGGCAGACCAACATCAAGATAAGACAGACCAAAATCAAGATATGACAGACCAACTCCAAGATTCGTCAGACAAGCACCAAGATATAGCAGACTCTCAGTCCAATGCCAATGAGGTCCAGCAAGTGACAAAAAGGTAATTTATAGATAACCATCCAAATATCCTAATAGATCTACATATTAAGGGAAAAGTATGTTTGATTTTAAAAGAACAAAATATGAATTCCAAATACAATAATTTTCAAATTCTCAAGATAATATAATTTTTTTATTTATATCAATATTTTGTGTTTTACTTAAAATATGAAATTAATATATTCATTATACATTTAATACTCAGCTATCCACAAGGGACACACTTTTATGTGTCTCATGGTGACCACACATACCCAGTTGTAGTAAGTAGATTGTTAAGTTTTCTATACCCTGCCAATTTTGTTGCGGGGTATAAAGTTTTTCACTCTGTTCGTTTATCTGTTAATCTTAAGGGGACGGCCATTTGATTTTAAGGGGGGATGGGAGATTTTGCCTGGAAATTTTTATTTATTTTCACGTAAATCTCAAACAAATTATTTATTTTCTCCCAATGTTACGTCATTGCGTTTGCAACAAATAAAAATTGAATAACTTATTTATAGCAAGTAAGATCAGAATATTTATTTTCACTGGCATCAAGTTTAAATTATTTATTTACAAAATTGCCCAAGCCTCACCCTGAAAATCGAATGGTCATCCCCTAATTGTTTTGACATATTTCCTTGTTACTTGTTTGTTTACAAATTAGTTATTCATTGATACTGTAAAAAGGGGTATTTTCGCATGGTTTAAATTTCAATATTACAAAGTGTGTTAGCGAGGTTGAATTTTCGTGAAAGCATACTATATCCATTGCATAAATCAAAGAAATGATTTTACGTGAGGTTATGTTTTCGCAATTTTAACCAGTTTGTGCAATTGGCGAAAATAAAGCCCTCACGAAAATTTCCCCTTTTACAGTGTGTTGATTTTCTAATTCTTATTTTTTTTTATTATGGCTTGATTTGAACACTAAGATGCTGAATTTCAAATCTATCTACGTCAAGGTACATGAAGTTATATAAATTTAAGGAAATATCAGTAATTAATAATTACTCTAAATGACATTCTTCTCATTCTTTTAGCATTAGTTAATAGTATCGTCAGTTTAGTATTTTATATCATTAAAAAGTTTATATACATTGTATATCCTTAATCATCATGTTATTCTTGAAACCGGGCCAACAATATTTTAATGTAAATATAATACCTGATATGCAGGTTACAAGCTGGCCATGGATTCAGTATTACAGCTTCAGGAAGGACCATAAATGTTGGGTGCTGGGAGATACACCGTATACCATCACAATGGCTGATATCACAAAGGGGCCAGTTGAAAGTCCTGGAATTACCAGCATTGGGCGTCGTGGTATTGGTTACATATTCCTTGGTAAGACTTAAAATGCATAATGTATAAAACTGGGGATAACAGGAAACACTTGCAATGAACAAAAACACAAACTAAACACCGACCACAACGCCAACACCCCAAGACTCAAACTAAAGACAAGAGACAGACATAAATAATCATTAGATCATAGGAAAACGGATAGCCGGACTTGATGGTTTTTCTATAAATATTGATCATAATCCAAGGACAACCATGTTTCATAATTCCACCAAAAGTAAAGTTTAATATTTCAATAATATTTTAGCCGAAAACGAACAATGATAATGTCCAGTAAAAAGGCAACTTCGTATGCAGTAAATGTGCAAGTGAATTAGTCAGGAAGTTGATATGATGTGTATACAGATCATTCAAATTGAAATAGAATGTTTAACAATATTGAAAATGTTGCTCTTTGACTTGTACGCTGTAAGTTCAGAATTTCATCATTTTTTAATTTATTTTTCTTTACTTTCAGATTTTGAAGACTAACAAAGGAAGAATGGGACTTTTTCAATTAAAGAAAGTTTACATTTTTTTCTTCATTTGAATTAATATTGGCAAAACTTAAGTTTTTCTTAAGCAGTTTAATGCAGTTCATTAGGGACCCACATTAGAAATGTGCAACCTATAGTTTTCACTTTGAATAATAAAGTGATATGGAGTAATTGTACATGAGACAAAGTCCCACTCAATACATGGTTAAATAACATAATACCGAAATAACCGTAAATTTACTTTCTGCATATGGCCATTTCGACAACTTATGTCTCATCAGTGCAGATAAGTTCAAAACAACATGCATAATAGCTGAAAGAGAACAAACAATCCAAAGGACCAAAAATGTAAGACAAAAGATTAGCTAAGGACATATCTTTGTAAGAGGGAGATACTCCTCAGTTTTAAATGTAATTTCTGTATTTTAGATATAAAAAAGTTTTTGAATATGATCGGTAAACTGAACGACGATTTAATTGTCGTTCTTCATCTTTGTCTGTCTGTCGCTGATTCCACAATTTATTACTTGTGCGATATGAACATATCCATTATCTAAATTTAAATAGCACTAGCTAGAACCCCCAGTTTCCAGAGTGCTAGGATTTACTGGTTAGTGACCCATACGCACATGCACAAAGCGCACACCATGCAGTTGTGTTACAAAGCTAACTAGCACACTACAGAGGATGTCTAAGGGTCAGAAGGTGCATATGCTATTAAATATATAAGGTGTAATTTGCCGTTTCAGAAACTTAAGGATCATGGATAAAGCAATTTAAGTGTTTTAAAGGACATCTTTTTACATTCTAACCAAATATATGATGTGATTTTCCAAAACTTCTTTTTATAAGTAAACATTTTACCCGAAATGATAGGGAATATGAAACGGCAAATTCAGTGCAATATATACTTAGTAGAGAAGGCAAACACAATATTAAACATCACAAGGATAAAATAAGACAGCAATGAAAACAATTATATTGCAAGACAAAAGTTAATATAAATTGACATGCAACAAATGAAAATTATACAGAAAAGCAAGACAGGAAGTACAGAACTTTGTTTATTTTAAGAAGAAGCTTTCATTTGTATCAATGTGACGGGACACACAAAAATCGGACACGAACACAAATGTCAAAATGTCAATAGTAACAGCCGTCACAAAGTAATCTGAAAAAGCAGATTGATTTAGGTTAGTATCATTTGTTCTTCTATGAATTATCCTTTCTACAGTTTATTTTAGATACTAATCAGTGTTTCTTGTGCACTCTAACTTTTTTTAATGTCAAACTGGAAAACAAAATTACAAAATTTTGTTACGTCCATTATCTTTTTTTAAATTGAAAAATTGTGGTAAATATTTCATCTCAAAACTTTCCTATTCAGGAATACTTAAGAATATTGACCCATTCTACACTTAAAAACTTAAAATGAGCATATTCTCTTGATTTACAAATAAATTACTTTGCTTTTAAATTGTCAAAGTAATGGCCGTCACAAAATGGTGGCTTTGCAAAAATGTCTCTAAAAACCTACACAAATGAAATATTATCTTTTAATTGGTATTATATTGCAGAGTAAACCCTAAACATTAGTTTTATATGTATTTTTAATGATTTGGTAGAGATAAAAGTGATGGCCATTATGTCACACTATTATTACACTTTATCTGATTTAGACCCTTATCTCTGTGATTTGTACAATATTTAGTTGGTTTGTTTTAAGGAAAACATATCATACTTTGACTCACCATTTTGACTGTATATGTAGCCTATGGGGTGAAAAAGTTGGTTATTTCCTTCACTATAAACGTGATTTATCTTTATTTTAGGTGTCTGTACGACATATATTGTATGTATTATGTAAGTATTAAAAATGCACTTGTATTATTGTTAAGCATAGAATGTAAATAAACTTATATTTGAATAGTTTAATTCTTTAACCTAGGTCAGGACAATACGGTATAAGTGAACATGTTAATTTAAAATGCATTCAGTGACCACCATACCTGTAAGTAGATTTGTCGTTATTTTTCTCTCGCAAAAACAAAACACGCGTTAAATGTGAAATAATCACCCCAAATATCATTCCACATGTTAAGTTCTGCCATTCTGTCTCGAAATACAACATACTGTCGCCATATTTAATATTATTATAATTTAGTTATTTTCAATCCAGTGTCCTTGTTCAAGTTCAGGTAAACATTTAAATGTTTGTCAATATTATTATATAAGTCAGTAGGTGCACAAAAATAGCTGTGAAAGTAACCACCTGCAACATAACAAAATACCGAATTTTGGGCCTGTTCAGCTACTTTTGGGTCGTCAATGCAGATAAGAATTTTAAAAATCAAACAGAATCAGAATCAGAATATTTTAATACCAAATTAGGGCACCAGAAGGGCATGATACATCAAACATTTATGATTGGTACGGTACAATATTACAGAAAACAGTATAGACAATAAATAACAATTAATTATAAAAAAAAAAAAAAAAAAAAAAAAAAAAAAAATTCTCTAAAGAGAGCAGACGCACTGGGTGTCGTATAGAAGGCTAAATTTCCTGCCCCTACCCATTTCTCCCCTTTTCCAGTGGCAATCAAAAGTCGTTGCCCCGGTTGTCCCTTCCACCTTTATTTCTTTCTTCTTTTACTTACAATTTGTTTTGAATTGATTTACTTGTTCTCGTCCTGATATAGCTGAAATATTGCTCATTAGACGTTAAACTCTAACTAATCAATCACTCAATAAAAAAAAACAATAAATAAAGGCATATATATGCACGTCTACCACAGATGCACTTCATGCTATGAAAAAATGAGTAATATTAATAATATACATCTAGCATGATAGTAACAGCAACAAGTTAAAAGAAATAAAGATATAGTAATGGACGGTGCCATATAATTTATATCCAACCATCTAAAACCTGTGGCATGTAATAGTTAAAAAAAAAGAGAACAAAGGGTCAGACATGAATGGTGCAACACACGAAATAGACTTGGTTTAAAAGTAATGCGAACCTTTTTGGAATGAATGATCAATTAATAATGTGGTTCCACATAAAAAGTATTCTAGGAATTTCTTTTAACTTTTTAAAGGTATTCTAAGACTTGATCCTTTTTAAAACTTTTTAAATGCTTTTCATCTCCACATCGATTTTTTTTATGCTTGAGAATCGTCTCGCAACACAAAGTTTGTTCTATCATAAACATGGATTTAGATTCGAGTTACATTGGCGCTCTGTAAAAAGTGCCTCTGGACAAATTCCTGTCTTGCGAAAGTTGAAATACATAATGTGCAGGAGTAATTTAAATGGTATGACGAGAGTTATATATCAAATTGTCAAGAAAACCCAGGTGCAAAACCATCGGAAAAATTGTCAACCGCAATGGCAATTGTCCTGACTTGGTACTTTGCATTTCAAAAGATATTGTGGGTTAAACTGTTTTTTTTAAGTGTTTCCTGTTATCTTTTTTATTCTATTTATGAAACGCCATTCTTCCCGTTCCATTGGGGTAGTGGCAGATAGCGACTCCACAGCATATGTTAGTGAGGGTCCTCATGGGGGGGGGGGGGGTCCTAGGAATCAAATTATCATTAAATGTTTGCCTTGGTATTCAAATAATCATTAAATTTTTACCTTAGTTATCAATAAATTTTTGGCTTAGTAATAAAAAAATATATAAAAATGCAAGCTAATAATCAAATAATCATTAAATAAATGCCCTGATAATCAGGTAATCAAGAAACCCATGAAAGGCCTCGTTAGTGAATGGTCGTAGATACTGAAAAGAGATTTTCATCCCAGTACAAAGCGAAGAATGAATCGTGAATCACGGTTCGGACCGAAACTTCGAATATTTTCACAAAGAACTTATCTTATAAAGAATATTTCTATGATCGTATGAGACGGAAATTTTTTGAAGTCTTAATATAAGGCGGTCACGGAGATAACTATGTGTATTGAAAAATTCTGCATAATTGGTTGTAGCTCTCGCTTAATGAATCAATTGTGAAAAATACACTCCGAAAGCAGAAAAAAGTTGGAATATTAGAGTCCATGTTAGGGAAATTGATAATTTTGAATTTAAAGTCGTCCCTTTTGTCGTTGATTTTAGTACTGGCTATTAGCGTCAAATTCGAAATGTATCAGTCCAAAAAGCAAAGATGTAGATCCTGTAGTTTCTTTTGTTCCCTTCATTTCTAATGTTTGATAATAAATTGATATGATCCAATCAGCAAAAATGCGTTTGTAATTAAAAGAAAATCATCAATGTTCCATTAAAGAACTAGAATCCTTTTACGAGTCCTTTAAGGAGAATAAGATTAAATCTGTGAGTAAATTTTTTTTTAAATTGGTTGTTGAAAAAAATGTGGATTTATAAACTAAAACAACATTTTTTTTTTCAAATTTGCGAAAGCCTCTTGAATGGTAATTTTGCCGATGATTTAAGTTGATAATGAGGAAAAGTGGTGTAGAGTACATAGAAAAGGCTAATGTTTTAAGAGAACGTATTTGAGAAAATTTACGGGATTTTTGATTTTCCGAATTCAAGTATGCACATGTGCTTTATGCCACTTCAAACATGGATAGTATACTTGATGCCTTTCTTTTGCTGCAGACAAAATCCTAGTTATTTCCATAAACAATTCTGTAGATGAAGAAGATGAAGATCCATCGATGTATCTTTTCTTGTATGGATTTTTGTGTAATTTAAGTATCCAATACAGGTATGGCATGTCTTGATTGTCATCCCTCTTCCTTTGAATATTGAAAGAGGACAAGAATGACCTGCGATTGCAGAGGATTTCATCTATGTCAATAAAAAGTTATTTAATGTAGCATTACCAGATGTATTGTGATTTATGCCCAGTTCTTTGATGAGGCAGTTGTATTAATGTGGTTATTATTCCCAAATCCTGTGGGAAATTTTGAATTTGATTTTTCTTCCATAGGGCGACAGTGTTTTACCAGCAGACTAGACTCCTTTAGCTAGCCGGAAGTTTAGCGGCGAGCACCCCTTGACCCATCTCTCTCCTTTCAATATTGTGGTCATGGAGTTAGTAGTCTACCTGTATTGGGTTTTATTCGTATATTTATTATACTATAGGGAAACGGGACAGATTAAGGGGAGGTTTTGGTACCCATAAACCGGTTTAACCCTACCGCTGGCTTTTGCTTGTGCCGGTTCCAAATCCTTCTGTCCCGAGTTCCTATCGTTGTTTATGTTTGTGTTTTGTCTAATTTGTGTTTTTTCTGTGTAGTTCCCCAGCAGATTGTGGCATGTAATTATAATTTTCAGCCATTGTATGTGTTTCCTGTTGTCCCTTTTATTTCATTTACGATGAAAAACGATATTACTAGAAAGTTTGTCTGCAGGTACAACAATGTGTTTGTCATGTAATGTAAAGAGGCATTTACTGGCTTCGAGAAACTTAGGTCGATTGTTGACACATATGCTTAGTTTATTAACACGACTCCGCACTAAAGTTCGAATGTATCTTACCTTATCTGACAAGGATTCGGGTTCTGGTTCTTGGTCCGTCTCTCTCTCAACCCATGCTCTGGCGTAATCATGAACACGCTATGGTTGTCAGAATTTTTTACCATTGTAGATCGACTTCCTTCTGTAGAAATTCGTTTTCAATAAATGAAATTTAGATACATGCATGTTCATATTAAATAAAATCGGTTTTCCAGTCAGCGCGGAAGTGCTGACTACTGGTTTGATGTATGCCCTCGTTGAGAAACGAAATAAATAATCCATATCCCCAAATTAAAAAGGACAAATACTCCATATTCCTAAAAACCCTATACGGTTATTGATCATACAGATAGTGAATATTTGTTTTCACTTTTCAAGTTACGTTTGTGATCATCAGTGTCTAGAATGGTAGCTATCGAGACTTTTTGCTAAAATTTTTTGTAGTATCCAGTATGTATTTAGGTTTAAAATTAGAATCCAAAGAGGGTAAAAATAAGTGATATGAATAGCAAAAGTATAATATACTATACATCTATCTCTAATCTTTTTAAATATTACTTACTCACTTTTCCTCTTTGCTCATGATACAGAATAAGGTCAACACAGGACCTCCAATCGGATCTATTCTTTGCCTTGTTTTCGAGCTAACTCGGTGTCAGTTTAGGTCTTTCCGCTTCATTCCTGAATCATGTTGTTTTTAGCCTGTCTTTTGGTTTTTTTCCTTGTGGTGTCCGTTTTAAGACTGCTATTCTTATACTTTCTATATCTATTCTAAAGACTTGTCCTTAACAATCTGAATCTCCTTTGTGTGATTTCATCAATTATCATGGCATTTTGAGTTGGTTATTTGTAGCAGGTTGATGTTGTTATGGTATCTGGTCAGGAAAATTTCAATTTAAATATGTCCTAAAAATACAAGAAAATTTTGAAAGCTTTTATGATTTTACGGAAAGGCAGTAATGACAGCAATATACCCCAAGATTGATATCAGATTTTTCTTCAAATTTACAGCAGTGTATATTCTTGTCATGTTAATAGTTTTCGAGTTATTTTCCCAAACCTAATTTACCGTTGTAATCTACTTTTAGTAACAGCAGCTATGTCCTATCGTCCTTCAAGTCTTCAAATACAACCAAGTTTGAAACTGTCAGCATTGGTAGTGATTCAGACCTGGTTTGATTGATATTGGCAAGATATGTGGTGTCAATGGGGAAACTATTTTTGGCGACAGACTGAATGGCCGACAGGACTATGGCTTCAGATCCCGGGCCACATGTACAAAGGCTTCGAGGCTTGGGTGATTCACATATTTCCCAACCTGGATCTTTGGGGTTTCTTCTTCCACAAACCTTATGACAATGCTAGCATTTCTTACAGGTGAATAACTGTAAATTTCCAGTTACCTAACCTTGAGCTGAAACTGCGAAACCGACTGTTTATGAAATAAGTAATTAAAATCGTATAGAATGCTTCGATCATGTTGAATCATTTAAATGCTATTGGTCTCTTTTTATACATCTTTGTAAAGAGCTAAAGGTAGCAAAACGGAAATTCCTTTAAACATATTTATATTTTACGCACTTGATCTGGGAGAATAGCAGGACTATATAGGTGATTTCAGTGTGGAATAACGATTCAGCCAGACTGTCAAAACATTTTAATCATAACCTTGATGATCTCAGCGACCAGATTTTCAATAGAGACATTGAATTAATTATGTCTCTGTTTTCAATATGTTGACTGCTGAAAAATGTACAAAATCATAGCCCCCTAGATTGGAACTCTCCCATTAACTAGAGGTACAAACACTGTTCGCTTCCGTGTATCTCTCGTACGTTTGGCTTACAATACACATCTTAAACACTGAATCTAACCAAATTAGTGCAGTGTCACAGTAACCAGTGACCTAGTGATCTAAATAGGAACAGTGTTTTGAACTATATTCAAGAAGAACAACACTTGCCGTGTTGGGTTGATAACCGGAACATACCACATTATGTACCAGGTTAAAGGTATGAAGTTTTTACCTTTCTTTAACATTTTGGGGCTGTTGGGGAATGGGACAGTTGATGAAATACTTAATTATAGTTACTTATAGTAGTTTTCCAACACAGGACCTATAGGTACTCTTTGCCAGACTCTTTAGTTTTCGTTTGTCACGTGACAGTCACTATGAATGAAAGTTTTGTAATTGTACTATAGGTCATGGTTCTTCCAGTATTCAAGCGGTCTAGTCTGTTTTCATACGTATTTAGTGTTGGAGCATTGATGGCTTTTCTGATAACTTATTCCAGGTTCTTGCTAGCCTAAGAGTAAAGGAGAACTTTCTTATGTTTGAATTAATTTTCTTTGAATTTAATCTCAATCCAGTTTCATTCTATTGTCTTAAAAATGTACACTCGCATCTGTTTCATAGCACCCATCTTAAACAATTTGTGAATTTGTATAATATGCATGTCATTGTATTGTTTATATTTTGCTTAACCCGTTAGGGTTTATTTGTGCAAATAAAGTTCATTTACCTATAAACCCTTGATAATATCCCCTCTTATTCTTCTAAATGCAGATGTTGGTTAAATCTATTTTTCTCAACATCTCTCGATATGACAAATTTTTCATACCGGGAAGTTGTTACTCTTTTTTGTACACATTCCCGTTTTCCAATATGTTGTCCAGACAGTGCTAGCATCATCTAGATGAGCTCTGACTAGAGTTTTATAAATTACTATGAAGGATCTATAGTCCAAATGTCTAATGGTCCTTCTCATAGCAGAAAATATTGCAGGGGCTTTATCTAATTTCTCGCATAAGTGGTTTTCAAACGATACTCAGTCTGTGTCACTGACCTACACCCTTTTCTTGGTTTACTTTTTCAAATATCTGTCGGACCAGTGAGTTTATGTCACGGGGTGGTCACTTCCTATAGAGGTATATACAGAC
>MJUU01025088.1:84246-95942 GCA_002080025.1 Modiolus philippinarum
TTTTTTTGAAATACAAGACAAAATGTATATAATTGCGAAAATTTGACAAAGAAGGCAATAACTCCTACATGGACATTTAGATTTTCTTCGAATCTAGAATTGAATATCTTGGTATGCTGAACATGTTTTCAGTTTAAAAGTTGACCTCTATCTGTTATAGTTTTTCTAATAAAAAAGATAAAAATATTAAAATTTTGAAAATTTAACGTAAAAGGGGCAATCACTCGTAGACGGGTTTCCCGATTTTTTTTCAAAATTTGCAGGCAGGTAGATCTTGCAATTCTGATCATTTTATTCTATGTCAGATTTTTTTTTATATCAGATACGGTTTCTGAATTATTTGCAAAAACAAAACAGCAATTTACATCTGTGTTCTATATTTAGTAACAGCAACAATTTTGTTTGGTCTACCGACTTAGAAATAAGAAATTTGAAAGTGCATACCCTGGTGATGGTTCAGGCCAAGTTCGGTTACAATAGATGATTTGCCAATTACTTATGTTCTTGTCAGTTCTAGTCAAATTTTGTGGTTTTTGGGCAAATCCTTCAAAGGGAAGTTACTCCTACACCGGACAAATAAACATAAAATGTGCACATTTGTTTTAAAGTACGATCTTCGTGCATAGCCAGTGTGGACAAAGTAAATCCCCTACACAATATTCATGATATTCTGCAGTAAGTTAGCATATTTTCGAATTCATAATACTTTCTTAGTCACTGAGAAGGCAGTTCCAGTTAGTACAATTGTTTATTTTTATTAGTTGAAACAAATAGCACTTGACAGCATGGTAAGCGCTATTTGGGATTGGGTTTTGAATTATGTTGCTGACTAAACATCGGCTGAAGATTAAACTTTCATAACTTTTGATTTCAAATGATTTATTTTTTGGTTGGTTTTCACAAGCAGGGAACCAGTCTGTCACCTTGAGATTTTTCGAAAAGTTACCTCCCTTTTGGGTTTTGCTAAATTCATTCTGTTGATTGCAGAACTGGCAAATGGTCTATTGACTTAGCAGTTTTATGAGAAGCTTATAACGGACAGACGGATGACGGACAGATGCAAGACGGCAAAAACAATAACAATAAGTTTTAAGAGACATTATCATAACGATTTAACAGAGCAGGATGCCTTCCATTGAAATCCATTCCATTATACCCGATCCCTAAAAAGATGTAGATAGACAATAGCCAATGTATTTGTGTCAGGTTCAAGTTCAAGTTCAAGTTCAAAAGCTTTATTTAAAGACGATATATATAACAACAATATAACATAAGCTCTCAAGAGCTTTTAAATCGTCTATAACAGATTTAACATGGAAGGTTGACGATAGAAACTCTGATTTCCATTTTGGTTGTCGCTTTTGGAGTGCATAAAGGTGATTGAACAAACAACAGATGAATAGTGATTTTTTGTATGATTTTTTTTTTCGACGTCATTATGAAATTACAAAATACCGAAGTTACTGTAATAAGGGATATTTTTGTAGCTATTATTGCATACACTATAATAAAATAACATTTCTCCTGGTGCGTATATGTTTCTAGGTCGGGTTTCTGAATATTTTTTCAACCATGTGCATTTGAACTATTTGAGAAAAATGGCAATATACACTGTATTTCACCATCACGTGATTTGTTGAATGACATGATTCATTTTAATATCTACCCTGCTTTCATTCATAGAATAAAAATGTTAATTCTTAGAAATAGCTTCAAACATTTTCGACAATATCCCATCGAATTGAAGACTTCCTTTCAATCGGCAAAATTTAATAAATTTATCTGCAATATCATTAATATATATATATTAAACTATAAAGGTCCTAAGACCAACATTTTAGATACTCTCCCTTTTATTTTGCAAATATCAGAACATTTTCCGTAAGTGTTATGTTCCTCAGCAAGCGGCTATCTTGGATTTCCTTATTTGGAACCCCTTGAACGCGAAAAGAGAAAAGTAAATACCATCATAAACTTTCATTTATCTCATAATTTTTTTATTATGTCGGACTATTGACCGTCGGACTAATGACTGTCGGACTAATGACCGTCGGACTAATGACTGTCGGATTAATGACCGTCGGACTAATGACTGTCGGACTATTGACTGTCGGACCAGTGAGATGACCCCGTATATAAATGGGTCGTAAATTAACCCCAAATGGCCAGAATCTCTACTGGTTGCTGTAATCAATTATGTATTGTTTAAGAACATTCCTGTTGTGAAATTAATGGTTTTCTGACTCCAATTACACATTTTTACTATACAGTTGGGTCAATATTTTGTTGGAGGAACTCATATGAAAGGGGGGTTTATGTGTGTTCTACTCTCTATTTTTATTACTTATTTTCATATGTTTGCGTTTCACATGACGGAATTCCAATAACCACTTATTACTCCAGTCAGGGACTATACATTACATAATGTATAGTCCCAGTGCTCCAGTGTGGCTAACTTTCTGGTCCAGATCAGCATCTTGCCGCAGTATCATTTGGTCTCTTTCATTCATTAAATTAGATTCAATGAAAATAATAACAATAATAGCAATTGTTCATCCAAAGGACTTATATTGAGATATATATCTAAATATATACGTTGTTTGTCCGCATAATACGATGGTCCGAACAGTGGGTCCGAAGTTAACGTTAATGGTCGGTTTTGAATACTTGTTTTAGAAACTTCTTCAGATCACGTGACGTATCGAATTCATGTCAAATCGCCCCACGGAAAAATCGCCCCAGTAAAAATCGCCCCACTTTATTTCAAAATCGCCCCACTTCCAAAATGTGTTTATACTGTTTTAAAAATCGCCCCACTGATGTAAAAATCGCCCCACTTTAAAATAATGTCTGATTGACGATAAAACACTTAAGTANTTCGAAGAAAATCTAAATGTCCATGTAGGAGTTATTGCCTTCTTTGTCAAATTTTCGCAATTATATACATTTTGTCTTGTATTTCAAAAAAAATATTTGAGATGGAGGTCAAGTTTGAAAAGCAAAAGTGTTCAGCTTATCATGAAATACAATTCTTACATATTTTCAACAGGTTCCCATCTCATCTAAGATGGCCACCACCTAGGAACATAGTTTAGCGTATTTTGAAAATGTTGTAAAATGTTATGGAAATCGGTTTACATCAAGTTGATATTAACTAGACATTGTAACATGGTGATCATGTACCAAGTTTTGCATATCTGTACCAATACAAATACAAAATGGCTGCCACCGGGGAATAGTTGAACATAGGACAATGTTGTTAACTGTTACTTGAAAACTGTTTCATACGTCAAATTGAAATTAACTAGGTATGGCAACATGATTGTAAAAAAAACAAATGCATGAATTAAGTACCCATCATAAATCTAAGATGTTTGTAACTGCAGATCATAGTTTATCATTGGACCCTATGGGAAAATGTTGTAAACTGTGATATCTTAAAAACCAAAATTCTTTAGCCAATCATATAAGCTATCCGGTAATTGAGGTTTTGGTCGGTAAACCAGGATTACCTACCGATAAACCTGGTTTTCCTACTTTTGGTTAATTCCGCGCTATAAAACCTACTTTACCGACCGGTAAAGTAGGTTAAGCAATAAAAACTCATAGGAAGCGGAGGTTAACATGCATTTAATTTTGGAAACTTCCATTACCGTTCGGTAATGGGGGTTGTTTGTAGGTAAACCAGGATTATCGGTCGATAAACCTGGTTTTCCTAGGTTTTGGTTACCGACCGGTAAAGTAAGTTTAGCAATAAAAACTCATTGGAAGCGGAGGTTAACATGTATTAAATGTTGAAAAGCCCCATTACAGGTCGGTAATGGGGGTATTCTGAGCTAAACCAGGATTACCGACCCGGTAAATCGGGTTTTCCTGCAATAAACCCGGTTTACCTAAGTTTTAGTTAATTTTGCATGCAATAACCATACCATAAGGCGACCGCGAAATTTTGCGGCTGTATAAAGATAAATACCAAACAAGCTTTAACGACTGTCGGACTAATGACCGTCCAACTAATGACCGTCGGACTAATGACTGTCGGATTAATGACCGTCGGATTAATTACTGTCGGACTAATGACTGTCGGACTACTGACGTGATCCCCGTAAATTAACCCCAAATGGCCAGAATCTCTACTGGTTGCTGTAATTAATTATGTATTTATCATTATTTAATGTTTAAGAACATTCCTGTTGTGAAATTAATGGTTTTCTGACTCCAATTACACATTTTTACTATACAGTTGGGTCAATATTTTGTTGGAGGAACTATATGAAAGGGGGGTTTATGTGTGTTCTACTCTCTATTTTTATTACTTATTTTCATATGTTTGCGTTTCACATGACGGAATTCCAATAACCACTTATTACTCCAGTCACATAATGTATAGTCCCAGTGCTCCAGTGAGGCTAACTTTCTGGTCCAGATCAGCATCTTGCCGCAGTATCATTTGGTCTCTTTCATTCATTAAATTAGATTCAATGAAAATAATAACAATAATAACAATTGTTCATCCAAAGGACTTATATTGAGATATATATCTAAATATATACGTTGTTTGTCCGCATAATACGATGGTCCGAACAGTGGGTCCGAAGTTAACGTTGATGGTCGGTTTTGAATACTTGTTTTAGAAACTTCTTCAGATCACGTGACGTATCATATGGTTTCTATAAAATCCCAAAACACCAGGAAAATGACTTTTATACATAATTCCAATATATAAGGATTCTTAGAAAGTATAAATATATTGAATGAAAACATATGGAGAAAGTTACAGGTGAAAATAAAAAGGTGAGACTTATAAACAATGACCTGACCGTTATCACGTACAAGGAAGGCAAAGCTGGGGTCCATCAAACAGCTGATCAAATTACTAGTAGGTTCAGAAGTTATGTAATATTTCCTGTAAATGTACACGCAGGATGTAACGATTCCACCCCTTGATGATTCTATGTATATCTTGTTACTTGTTGCAGGTATATTACTCCTCTCTAAGGATCACTCCTTATGGGATAAATGTTATGATTTAAATAATTTACATGAGACTTGCCATCCGGGCTTGCAATATATGAGTTTTACGCCGTGACATCACAAGCTTGAAAAATTACCTTTGGTTGGCAAGAAGTCGTAGTCACTGATTATAGTCATTAAAATGTCATTTTCAATTAACTGGTGAGAATTTGTTATTAAAGATGAATGGATAATTCTTTCTGATCTCAATTATGGAATGTTTACACTTTTACAGGATGTGAAAATGTTTAGCTTTTTATTTTTAATATATATAGAATTAGTGTATTTTGTAAACCATAAAATTTTTCGAAAACTTTCACATTTTTGAAATTCACATGAAAAAATATTTGTCTATTTTTATTAAAAAGTAAATTGGTAGAAAAAATATGAATATCTCAATGTTTAGCATACAGTTTACAGATCCAAAATCGTGCATATAATTAAAAAGTTATCAAAGATTAAAAGTTCTATCCCATTGTTATACTAGTATAGTGATAATTCTTCGGCTTTGCCAACCAAAAATGTTAATATGCATATGTAAATTAGATTTTGTGACGTCACTTATTGGATTTGCGGAAACTCCTATAGTTACACCACCACCATCTTAGTCAATACACTATTTACATTACAACAAATGTCACTTCATTTCTTCTATTTCTTCTACTAAATTGTTTTTATGCACTTTTACCCATTGTTAGAAACTGTATTTAACTTAGTTGTCATCTTTGTATGTACATGTAAGCGCTTAACATAATGTTCTTATAACATGTATAATGTCTTTGATGTCCTTATAATCCACTTTTTTGTCCCCTGTCGCAACGCATCGGAGAGACATAGTAATGGGCTGTGTTCGTGCGTCCCTGTGTCATGTTTTTTGTGGGGGCAACTCCTCTTACACCTCTGGACAGATTTTGCTGAAACTTTGTGTGATTGTTTTTCACCAACTGTAGTTGATCATATATCTTGCCGCCATTTTGATTTGACAAATTTTACAGGATTATGGGACTTTATCAACTTAATGCATGCTACAGCTTAGGAGCACTTTATGGCGCGCAACTCCTTGGAAACTACTGAACGAATTATGCTGAAATTTTGTTGAACATTTGCCACCATATGTACTTGATCATATTATGCCCCCCATTTTGATTCGACAAATTTTACACGAGTTATGGGACTTTATCGACTTAATGCATACTACAACATACAAGTAGGAAGACTGTGGACACATCTCCTCAAAATCCAATTACAGGGAGTCCGAGTTTTAAAAATTTTGTAATTAGAATTAAAATTCTTGACTTTTTGTTTTGAAGAGCAATTCTAATGGAACAACTTGATAAAAAAAATTGAAAATCTATGTAGGAATTTTTGAGATAAAAGACATCAAAATTTCAGCAGGAAACAGTTCTCTCTAAGAGTTTTCCTTTAATTTGCATAAGATGTTTGTAGTCTTTTAAATACATGAAAATATAATTGGAAGTTGATAAAATTGTATACACTGTCTATTTTATACATTGACCAAGAAAATGTGCAAAAAATTTTAACACTGTTTGAATGGATAAAACCCCAGGATATCAAGTGTATCTGAAATCTGGTGCTCATAATTATACTCCCTTAAGGAATTTTGTTGAAATTTTGCTTTGCTGTTTGCCACCTAATGCAATTGATCATATCCTGCCGCCATTTTGATTCGCAAAATTTTACATGAGTTATGGGACTTCATCGACTTGATGCATACTACAATATAGGAAGACTTTGTGGAAGCAACTCCTCAAAATCCAATGAAGGGATTTTGTTGAAATTTTGCTTGGCTGTTTGCCACCTTATGTAGTTGATCATATTATGCCGCCATTTTGATTCGAAAAATTTTACGGAGTTATGGGACTTTATCAGCTACATGTACATAGGAAAACTTTAGGTCCACTTTGTGGACGCAACTCCTCAGAAACCACTGAATGGATTTTGCTGAAATTTTGTATGATCGTTTGCCAACATATGTACTTGATCATATTATGCCACCAATTTGATGAGACAATTTTTTGGGAGTTATGGGACTTTATCGACTTAATACATACTGCAGGACAGGTCCACTTTGTTATCGTAGTACAATAGTACCTCTAAATTTCCATTTACCTTGTAACACATTGCACTCCCACTTTCCTGAAGCGGCAGGGGACTGCAGACATAGCTACACGTAGCAATCTTATTAAGTCTGATATGATCTGAAACACTGTCGTGATTCCATGATCAAAAATACTGTTAGACTGAATTCTCCTACCTCTATGGTACAAATATAACCTACTTAGGGTATATCTTTTCTATTTTGGTCTTTTATTTTTTAATTTTTGCCTTTGCCCCATATATGGAATAATGTCTTTACATGGCAGCACCTCATCCTTGATGAATGCCATTGGGAACATTGTTTAACATTGGAACACATTCTAAGAACCACATACTTGGTCACAACTGTCCTTTGTTGGTCCTCTTTGAAAGCTATGTCCAGGAAAAAGTTTGTATCATATTCAAGTCAGCCGTAACCTTAATATACTTCCTGCAAATGAAGTTGAAAGGGGTGCATTGTGTATGTAAGAATCAGCCAGTTTGTCTGTGAATCTATATAGCTATCTGTCTAAATTTCTTATGTACATTTAAGTGCATCTTCTTAAACTATTTGAAAGTTTTGACCAAAGTTTTCACAAAGGAAGACCGTATATAGCTACATATACATGTACACATGTACATGTATATAGATGTGCATGAAGAATTATTGCCTAATATAAAACCAGCTAGGAAGGGAAGATAATTTTGCTAAGACTTTTTACATGTATTGATTCCATTTCCACAGATTACCTCATAAATAGCAACTCCTTTTTAATCACTTGAAGGATTTTGACGTTAACTTGACTCAAAGAAAAGACATTATATTGAGATGTGCATGAAGAATAAAGTAATTGTCTGAATCCATGAATTGGAGATGCATGTACATGTAATTTACTTTGATTTTTCATTGATTCCTTCTGCAATGATTATCTCATAAGGACACCTTCTCTTAAACACTGGACAGATTTTGTTGAAACTTTATACAAAGAATCGACACTGTTTGGAGAATTCAAAGAAGGAATTCAAATCCTGTGCAACACTGTGATGGGGAGATAATTTGATTTTGACTTTTTATTGATTCCTTCATTTCTGCAATGACCCTTTGGACAATTCTTTCAAAGAAAATGAATTCAAAGGATAGATAATGCAAAATAAAGCTGTAGGAGAGGAACACTTTTTTCATTGTACAGTACTGTGCAAGGTAGCCCTTACCGTTTGACGAACACGAAACGGATTGCTGAGGGGACATGAACGGATCGCTTACGGGAACGGGACGGGATGGGACGAATCGATTCACGTCCATAACAGTTCATGTCCAGGTACTCATCATTTGACAAAAACAACTCGTCAATTGATGAGAGAGGACTCATCATTTAATGATAAGCAAAATAATCAATAGATTAATAGATAATTGAAATTTTCCAGTGAAACGAAACGAATTCAATCGTGATAAACATGATAAAGGTTTTATACAAAATTAGCTTTTACAGTGACAAGGACTTGGCTATAAAAAGAAGATGTAAATTGAAAATCAATAGCAAATTTTCCTTTATTTTGTTAAGAACTCCACGAAAATTATGAAAATGATAAAAAAATATCGATAAATTTTAATCAAATAATCAATAATGACATTTTTGTCATTGCAAATGGACTATTCAGAGGGAAACTTCCTTTTATAAATCATTTTGTTCAAAATCCCATAAAAATGTGATAAAAAATTACATAAGAATCTTCATTTTACTCAATACATATACACTGGTCAGTGCAAAACTTTCCTTTTACACATTTATTTGTTAAAAATTCCATGAAAAATGAAAAAATGTGATAAAAGATTACTTATGAATCTTCATTTTAGTCATTACATATACACTGGTCAGTATGAAACTTTCCTTTTACACATTACTTTGTAAAAAATTCCATGAAAATGAAAAAATGTGATAAAAAACTACTTACATTGTATGAATCTTCATTTTGGTAATTACATATACACCAGTCAATGCCAAACTTTACTTTCACACATTTATTTGTTAAAAATTCCACGAAAATGAAAAAAATATGACAAAAATTACTAATCTTTAGTCATTACATATACACCAGTCAGTGTGAAACTTTCCTTTTACACATTATTTTGTTAAAAATTCCATGAAATGAAAAAATGTGACAAAAAATTACTAATCTTTAGTCATTACATATACACCGGTCAGTGTAAAACTTTACTTTGACACATTATTTTGTTAAAAATTCCATGAAAATGAAAAAATGTGATATAACATTACTTATGATTGTTCATTTTACTCATAACATACACACCGGTAAGTGCAAAACTTTCCTTTGACACATTATTTTGTTAAAAATTCCATGAAAAATGAAAAAAAATGTGATTAAAAATTACTTATGAACAATCATTTTACACATAACATATACACCGGTCAGTGGGAAACTTTCCTTTATCACATTAATCATGTTAAAAATTCCATGCAAATGAAAAAATTTGACAAAAAATTACTAATGTTAATTACATTTACACCGGTCAGTGCAAAACTTTCCTTTTTACACATAAATTATGTTAAACATTCTATGAAAATAAAAAAAAGTGATAAAAAATTACTTATGAATGTTCATTTTAGTTATTACATATACACCGGTTAGTGCAAAACTTTTCTTTTACACATTATTTTGATCAATGAAAGTGAAAAAATGTGATAAAAAAATACTTATGAATCTTCATTTTAGTCATTACATATACACCGGTCAACTTTTCTTTTACACATTATTTTGTTAAAAATTCCATGAAAATGAAAAAATGTGATAAAAAGTACTTATGAATCTTCGTCTTAGTCATTACATATGCACAGGTCAGTGCGAAACTTTCCTTTTACACATTATTTTGTTGAAAATTCCATGAAAATGAAAAAATGTGATAAAAAAATTACTTATGAATCTTCATTTTAGTCATTTCATATACACCGGTAAGTGCAAAACGTTCCTTTTACACATTATTTTGTTAAAAATTCCATGAAAATTTTTTAAAATGTGATAAAAATTACTTATGAATGTTCATTTTACACATAACATATACAACGGTCAGTGCAAAACTTTCCTTTTACACATTTATTATGTCAAAAATTCCATGAAAATGAAAAAAATTGACAAAAAATTACTGATCTTTAGTCATAACATATACACCAGTAAGTGTGAAACTTTCCTTTTACACATTATTTTGTTAAAAATTCCATAAAAAATGAAAAAATGTGATAAAAAAGTACTTATGAATCTTCATTTTAGTCATTACATATGCACAGGTCAGTTCGAAACTTTCCTTTTACACATTATTTTGTTAAAAATTCCATGAAAATGAAAAAATTTGACAAAAAATTACTGATCTTAAGTCATTACATATACATCGGTCAGTGTAAAACTTTACTTTGACACATTATTTTGTTAAAAATTCAATGAAAAATGAAAAAATGTGATAAAAATTACTTATGAACGTTCGTTTTACACATAACATATTCACCGGTCAGTGCAAAAACTTTCCTATTACACATTATTTTGTTAAAAATTCCATGAAAATGAAAAAAATGTGATAAAAAATTACTTATTAATGTTCATTTTACTCATAACTTATACACCGGTAAGTGCAAAACTTTCCTTTGACACATTATTTTGTTAAAAATTCCATGAAAAATGAAAAAAAATGTGATTAAAAATTTCTTATGAACAATCATGTTACACATAACATATACACTGGTCAGTGCAAAACTTTCCTTTTACACATTAATCATGTTAAAAATTCCATGCAAATGAAAAAATTTGACAAAAAATTACTAATGTTAAGTCATTACATTTACACCGGTCAGTGCAAAACTTTCCTTTTTACACATAAACTATGTTAAACATTCTATGAAAATAAAAAAAAGTGATACAAAATTACTTATGAATGTTCATTTTAGTTATTACATATACACCGGTTAGTGCAAAACTTTTCTTTTACACATTATTTTGATCAATGAAAGTGAAAAAATGTGATAAAAAAATACTTATTATTTCTTCATTTTAGTCATTACATACAAAATGTATACACTGGTCAGTGGTAAACTTTTCTTTTACACATTATTTTGTTAAAAATTCCATGAAAATGAAAAAATGTGATAAAAAAGTACTTATGAATCTTCGTCTTAGTCATTACATATGCACAGGTCAGTGCGAAACTTTCCTTTTACACATTATGTTGTTGAAAATTCCATGAAAATGAAAAAATGTGATAAAAAAATTACTTATGAATCTTCATTTTAGTCATTTCATATACACCAGTCAGTGCGAAACGTTCCTTTTACACATTATTTTGTTAAAAATTCCATGAAAATTTTTAAAAATGTGATAAAAATTACTTATGAATGTTCATTTTACACATAACATATACAACGGTCAGTGCGAAACTTTCCTTTTACACATTTATCATGTCAAAAATTCCATGAAAATGAAAAAAATGTGACAAAAAATTACTGATCTTTAGTCATAACATATACACCAGTAAGTGTGAAACTTTCCTTTTACACATTATTTTGTTAAAAATTCCATGAAAA
>MJUU01025088.1:123904-143083 GCA_002080025.1 Modiolus philippinarum
CCCCCCAAATTGTTAAAATATTTTGAAAATGTTGTATGTTACTGTTTTTAACAACATGCTGGGATATTTTACAATACTTTTTGTTTTGTTGAAAATCAAAAAAAATAATTTCAGCTTTTTATAGTAAAATTTGTGTATTTTTATCATACTAAGGAACACGTCAGAGTCTGAAATCCAAGGTACAATTTCTCAGGTCCTGCTAAAACAAAATGTGGGCCCGGGGCACATAACTTTTTATAAAAAAAAAAAGGTGATTCATTGGGATTGATTGAGCTGAAAGTAAATTTCAGATCCACTTTTTTTAAAGAAAACGCTTTTGCATGTGCAGGTACATCTTAACAGCTTCTGTTAATACTTTACATGAATTAAAATCTAGAGTTTTATCAGTCTGGCTTCACTTCATCTGATTCAGATACTGAACAAATTTTAAGTATTCTAAAATTTCCTTGTGACTAGATTTAGAAATGTTAGACTGAGGGCATTGGTTGTAGTCCTTTCAAAAATTAAAACAGCATTATTTTAAGTGAAAGTGTGAAAAACAATTAAATTTCTCATGCCTTCCTTCAGACCAAATTAATATGTTCACTGCTGAAATTTGTAATTTAAGAGTGCAAATGCATCTTAAGAAAGAATTTGATATTTTATCCAATATTGATTGTAATTTATGGTCATGTATTATGTATTATGTATTAAATTTATACTGTCAGATAATTTCAATGTGCAGTCTGTATACAGGCACACGCATTAAACCCAAAATAAACCAGGTATATCAGTAGCAAAGATACCTTTAAGTGCTTCAAGCACTTTGATTTTAAATGCTTTCTAAAATAGCCAGATTTTGACCTTTTTAATATAAGTCTGTAAAGTGGAAAATATTTTTATGAATAAAGTAATAGATATTGGTAAAAATTCAGCAAAAGATATGTTGTAATAATTTTTTTCGAATTATGAGTTCAAAAATTAGGGGTAACTGATTGGTTTTCAAATAGATCATGAAAATGTGATTTTCCTTATTATTTCATTATAAATTATCTCCCCTTACTAAGCTTTGATTTTCCCAGAAGTGATACATTTTGCGTGCTTATTGAAAAAAAAGCTCCTTATTTGATTTAATAATAACAAAATATTGAAGTTGCAAACTGAACAATAATTAACAATTAGTCAATTATACCTTGAGGAGGGGGGTCCTTTTCCCGAAATCTTGTCAATATTTCTTAACTTTCCTGGTTCATGGAGATCTTTTCTGGCATTTCCCACTTCATTCCTGATACTCTTTCCCTTTTTCACCAACATTTTTTTGTAACGATCCGTTTTCCTATTTACTAAAAAAGACCAATCCAGCTTCCCCCTTAATTCCAACAGAAACCCAAATTAAGCCTATTTAGATGATTAGAAGATTTTCTAATAGTCTATTTTATATTCCATTTGAACTTTTCATATAATAAAGGGTTAAAAAGGTTCAATATATTTTTAGCTCATTGTTGTTTTTACTTTGCATACATTTTGATTGCTATTTTTATAATTTTATAAATGAACTTGAGATTAGATTATTATTTTTACCATTATTTGTAAGATTTATTACATTAATGGGTTGTCAAGGAAAATGCTTCAGTTTTTTGCTCACATGCAGTTGTTTATGTTTCGTTATCAGTAAATATCTTCCTTTCAGAAACCACTGTGTGAAACGAAACCTCTAGTATAAGTGTTCATCATTAGAATACCAAGATGGCTGCCATGGCAGGTCATTATTTGTCAAAGTTCCATAGAGGATAACATGAAAAGTGCTTAATCTTAGAAGAAATTTCATGAATCAAGTTTGTTTTGAATAAACCCCTACTCCCCAGAAGGAGACTTCAGATGTTGTTTTGAAACACAATTTCTGAAGATTTAGGGTACCAGTAGATTAGTTTTTAGCTCACCTGGCTATGCCAGGGTGAGCTATTGCCATCACTCGGCATCCGTCGTCCATCCGTTGTTAGCTCACTTTCAAAAATCTTCTCCTCTGAAACCACTGGGTCAAATGGAACCAAACTTGAAATGAATCATCACTAGGGCATCTAGTTTTAAATTTGTTATTTTGTATGTCTTAGGTCAAACAACATGGCTGCCGTTACTAAAAATAAAACATAGGAGTAAATTACAGTTTTTGCAAATAACTCAAAACCGTTACAGATATCAAAAATCTGACGGGGTAAAAATGATCAGCATGAGAAGATCTACCCTTGCAGAAATTTTGAAGAAAATCTGTTGACCCATCTAAGAGTTATTGCCCTTTTTCTGTAAAATTTTCAAAATTTTGATGTTTTTTATTTTTTTATTAAAAAACTATAACAGATAGAGGTTAAGTTTAAATTGCAAAATTGTTCAGCATGTTAAGATCTACCCACATGGATATTTTGAAGAAAATCTAAGTACCTATATATGGTCCTTTATTGGTCAAATTTTTGGTGATTTTTTACTTTTTGTTCTGTATTTCAAAAACGCTTTGAGATAGAGGTCAAGTTCAAATTGCAAAAATGTTCAGCATGTTAAGGACTATATTTAACTGAACACATTCAAGTTTTCCAACCACTTCCAAGATGGCCGCCAGCGGGGAACTTAGTTTACCATTTGACCTAGTGGGAAATTTATACAAAGAACTTCTTCTTGAGAACCACTGAATGGATTTGAACCAAACTGGGCATGAATGATGCTTATGAAGTGCTGACCAAGTTTTGTCACTTTGGTGCCGATCCATCATCCAACATGGCCGCAAGCGGGGATCTTAATTTTAACATTTGACCCTATGGGAAAATGCATACAATGAACATCTACTTTAGAACCACAGAATGGATTTGAACCAAACTTGGCATGAATGATGTTTATGAGGTGCTGACCAAGTGTTATTACTTTGGTGCCAATCTGTCATCTTACATGACCAACAGCATTGGACCCTATGGGAAATGCACACAAAGATCTTCTAGAGAACTGCTGAATGGATTTAAATCAAACATGACATGAATGATGCCTGTCAGGTGCTGACCAAGTGTCACCAGCTGTTCTTCTAGAGAACTGCTGAATAGATTTAATCCGAACTTTGCTTATGAGAAGCTGACCAAGTGTTGTTAATTTTAGTTCTGATCCTTCATCCAACATGGCTGCCAGCAATGAATTGGACTCTTAGGGGAAATGCATACAAAGATATCAAGGTAAACCATTGAATGGATTCAATTCAAACATTGCATAGATGAAACTTGTGAGATTTTGACCAAGCTTGTTACTTTGGTGCTGATCCGTCTTCCGTCATGGCCACCAGTAGCAAAACTTAGTTTAACATTGGACCCAGTGGGAAATGCATAAAAAGATCTTCTCCACTGAAACTGCTTGAACAATTTCAGTAGGATTTTGATATGATAGTCCTTATGTGACCCTCTTCAAAGTTTTATGTTAAATAGCTGCCAGCAGGGAACGTAGATTAACATAGGCCCCTTAAGTTTGGAAACTGCATTCAAAAATCTTCTCTGAAACTGCTTGAACAATTTTAATTAAATTTTATAAAAAGTTTCTGATTTTTATGTACATACACCACCAAAGATGGACCATCAATTGGGAATTATAGTTCTGCAGGACCCAGGTGAGCGATACAGGCTCTTGAGAGCCTCTTGTTCATGAATTAATGTTCCTACAAAATAATGATAAACTTTTAGCCTGCTTTTTGTAATGTGTTTCATGAACTAAGGAAAAATAAATATTTATAGTATAACTAATTGACCGTCATGAATATCAATAAAAATGTAACGAGTGCCGAACAAGGATTATACAAGTTGCGGACCTTTGTTCCGCAATGAGTTGTATCCACTGCATTGATCGAAACGAGAGATATTCATGATGGTCGATTAGTTATTCTTTTTAGCTCACCTGGCCTAAAAGGCCATGTGAGCTATTGCCATCACTTGGCGTCCGTTGTCTGTCTGTCTGTCCATCCGTCGTAAACTTTTTCAAAAATCTTCTCCTGTGAAACCACTAAGCCAATTTTAACCGGACTTGGTCTGAATCATTACCAGGGTATCTAGATTCAAAATTGTGTTCAATTAGTCCGAGGACCAAACAACATGGCTGCCGTTACTAAATATAGCACATAGGGGTAAATTTCTGTTTTTGGCAAATGACTCGAAAACCGTTACAGATATCCAAAATCTCAGGTAAAAGTGATCAGCATGGCAAGATCTACCTCCTGCAATTTTGAAGAAAATCTGATTACCAGTTTTGGAGTTATTGCCCTTTTTTCAAAATTTTAATATTTTTTATTTTTTATCAAAGAAACTATAGCAGATAGAGGTCAACTTTAAATTGCAAAAATGTTCAGCATATCAAGATCTACCCACCCTGAAATTTGGGGAAAAATCCAAAAAACCTTGTAGGAGTTACTGCCCTTTTTTCACAGAATTTTCAAAATTTTCTTATTTTTCGTCTTTTATTTCCAAATCTATAGAAGATGAAGGTTAAGTGTAAATTGATAATGTTTGCCATGCTGTGCTGACTTCAAAAGTGGTGTTGAAAATCGTTTGTTGACTGCCATTTTCAAAATGGCTGCCGAAAAAGGGGGGAAAATTCAACATTGTTCAATTTCAATAAAATTTGGTTTCCAAATAGATATTGATGTTGCGACATCAAAACCAGTGTTGAAAATTGTTTTTTGGCTGCCATTTTCAAAATGGCTGCCAAGAAAGGCGGGAAAAATCAACGTTGTCTGATTTCAATGAAATTTGGTTTCCAAATAGGTATTGATGTCAACTTCAAAACCAATGTTAAAAATTGTACGTCGAATGCCATTTTCAAAATGGCTGCCAAAAAAGGCGGGAAAATTCAACATTTTCCGATTTCAATGAAATTTGGTTTCCAAATAGATATTGATGTTGCAACTTCAAAAACTGCTGTTAAAAATTGTTCGTTGAACGCCATTTTCAAAATGGCCACCAAAAAAGGCGGGAAAATTCAGCATTGTCCAAATTCAATGAAATTTGGTTTCCAAATAGATATTGATGTTGTGACTTCAAAACTGATGTTGAAAATTGTCATTGCCTGCCATTTACAAAATGATGTTTTGACTTCAAAATTGGTGTCGAAAGTGGTCCTTAGCAAGACTGTTTTTTTTTTCAAAAAAGCCAAACAAAGAAATATAGTAAAACATGATCAGACTTTTATATACAGTTCAAGGTATTGGTGGTGTTCCAGCTACCAAAGTTTGAGAGACTGAAGTTCAACTGTATAACTTACAATGTAAGCTTGATTGTCGTATTGCGCTTCATAGTTTTCTTCACAGTATAAGAAATATGTTTAAACTAGATTATATGGGGAACCCCTGCCCAATTTTTTCTTGAATGATGGTCTGAAATGGGTTGTAATGGATAGTGGGGCTTTAAATTACCATGGAAACTGCTGAATCTACTTGTCCAATTGGAACAATACTTGGTGACAACTGTCTATAGTCGGTACGTATCGAAGAAGTGTCTGGTAAGTCTTCTACATGTATTCCAAGATGGCCGCCAGCAGGGGACAGTTTTAACTTTGGACCTTATGGGAAAAACACATTCAAAGACATTCTTCTCTGAAACTACTTGGTCAGTTGGAATCAAACTTGGTCACAATAGGCCTTTAATGGTCTTCTTAAAAAATTATGTCTGACAAGTCTGCACCTCATCCAAGATGGCCGCCAGTGAGGACCATTGTTTAACATTGGACCCTATGGGGAAAACACGTTCAAAGATTTTCTCCTTTGAAACTTCTAGAAAATGAGTAATTTAGGCTGCAGTTTATGCCAGTCATGGACCAGGTGAGCTATACAGGCTCTTGAGAGCCTCTAGTTATTATATAGATTTTCTAATCAAAAACGGAGATTTAAGATGTGGATTATTTTTTTTCATTTCAATACGCCAGTTGTTTAATTGACGACGACATTGAAGAGATATTTGACGTCGCATCATTAAGACGTCATCCGGTGACTAGAAATCCTTTATTTTCACCTGTGACAATATGACATTTATTTAACTGAGAAAACTTGATAAATTACCGCTATCTATATAATAAAAAAAAAATGAAAAACAGGTAGACATTGTAATATATTTTGAAAGATAAGTCAAGAGCAGTTTGCAAATGGTGGTAATATCTCTAAACTTGGTGTTTACTATGTACAGGTCTCACATGTCTAATTCAGTATTTCCGTCAATCTGAATCTGTTCACGAGTTATTCACCTTAATGCTTTCTTTTGAACCAAAGTATTGTGGTGCTTTTTTTTTCAAGGCACTGGTCGCCAGGATGCACTAACCCTCCTACCTATACTCATTGTCCATTAGGATGTAAGATCTCTCCACTCTGATCTATTCTGTGCCCTGTCAACTTTAGATCTTTTAGCTGTCCTACTATAGTCTTGCGCCATATTGTTTTGGCCTGCCTTTGATGATGCAATGCGACTACACTATAATTATAGTCTAGAAAAGAAAAGTTTACCTACTACCGGTATATAAATATTTTGCATGGTGCATTTCATCCATATTTTCTCCTTTATGAAAGTTTCAGTTTATGTCAATGTATCAGGTATTCATATTGCTATTATACATTTATTTGACTTTCCTTTGTTTGTCGTATTTTTCAAATGCCATTGATTTCATATGAATAACCTTATTTATTTATTTAGTAGGCATTCAGAGTCTAAAATAAGTATGGCCTGGTCTAGTCAATGGAAGCAGGCCTTCTATATGACAATATGTATATATAATGTCTTATTGAATTGTTATAACTATTTGTATTTTTTAAGAAATTTAGTGAATTTGTTATTGTAAAACCAGGGTGCAAAGAATTTAGAAATGTGCAGGCATTTTAATACAAACTATGTTTGAATGGACCGATTCAGAAATGCAACGGCATTATGGGATTGTCATTGTTCTAAACGTTCTTGATTGGTCCAAACGTATTTTACGAGTACGCTGAGCTTGCGCAACATCATTTACAAGGACGGAAGTTGAATTTCTGAAACGGTCCATTGCTCAAAATATTTGACATAAAAAAAGACAAAAGTAGTCTGCTTTCCCATTAAGGGGTCAAGATTTTCATCAGCACATCTTGCATAACTTAAGAATTATGGCCTATTCTATATGGCATTTACACTCTAAAAATTATTATTCCATTCACACACTCAGTCAGCTGAATTCCTGTGTTTTTGTTTCATGCTTTATATATAGGGAATTGATCAAAAACAAAGTAGAATAAAAAATCATTTCAAAGGAAGACATTGCAGATTTATTATTGGCATTGACTCACTGGTGATAATATTATGGATAACTATAAAAATTATGATTTTAAGATAAAAAGGAGGGCATTACACTGTAATAAGTTTGCAGAGTGAAACATTGAAAACCTTGTCAAGACAGATTGTGTTTTCATTGGCGGATCCAAAGGGGGGGTTCCAGGGGTATGACCCCCCTTTTTTTGGACAATCATGTATTGTTTTAATGAAAATTCTGGTATTACCAAGAAATACCCGAAGAATTTTCGAAATTTCTCTTTTCTTCTCAGCTGGAACCCCCCTTTCCTAATTCCCTGGATTCGCGCCTTGTTTTCAAAATCAATGAGCATAAATTTGAGTTGTGGATTGAAATATCTTGTTTTTGCACAGATGTGCTACTTCACTTTTATTGAGCAAAAAATGCATGAAATTACAAAAAAAAAAATAACTAAAAAAATTTCCCATTTCTCATTCTGTTTTGATGAGAAAAATGAAGACTCTCACACACACATACAAAGATGGACAACATGGACCAAATAAAAAACTTAACATCTTATTATTTTGTACTACTGAAAATGACTGTGCCTAAAAATCAGAGACAACATTCATAATGTGTGTTGGTCTTCATTTTTCTTTTCTGTGCCATTTTCTTGTCATGTCTCTGTTTCTTTGTTATACCACCGCCTAGTAGGAGGGGGTATACTGTTTTACCCTTGTCCGTCTGTCTGTCCGTCTGTATGTCCATCTGTCTGGAACAACTTCTGTCAAGGATTTCTCAGCTTGTGTATGTAGTAATGATTTGACGTTTAGTCTGAAGTTTAAGTATGATGAGTTATACCGTATCTTCTCTTTTCAAGTCAGCAACTTACCTACTTCCTGTTTGACAATAACTTTTAATTTTTTCCCATTATAGCCATATATTGAAATATTTGTCAAGGATTTCTCAGCTTGTGTATGTAGTAATGAGTTGATATTTAGCCTGAAGCTTTGGTTTGACGAGTTGTACCCCGATTTCTCTTTTCAAGTCTGTAACTCATCTACTTCCTGTTTGACAATAACTTTTGATTTTTCCCATTATATCCATGAGTTGAAATATTTTGTCAAGGACCTCTCAGCATGTGTATGTAGTAATTATTTGATATTTGGTCTGAAGCTTTAGTATGGTGAGTTGTACGGTGTCTCACCTTTTCAAGCCTGTAATTCATCTACTTCCTGTTTGAAAATGACTTTGATTTTTTCCATTATTTCTTCAGGATATATCATTGTGTCCATACTTGTTTTAAGGTCACACCTGTATTGTGTCCCCACAAACTTATATTTGCACTTTCCATATGGATTCAGTATTCATTGAGCGGAGGTATAATTGGCTGCCATTTGGCGACAGGTCTTGTTTTTCTGGTGTCACCATTGTCCTTAGATTATTGGTTTTAGATAGACAGTTCGTTTCTCACTTACTTTCTGAAAGAGAATAACAACTATTGAATGTAACCTTTAAAAGTCGTTTTCTATGGACTGTAGTATAGAAATCATAGAGTAAATACTTTGACAGTTTTTTTGTAAAAAAATGTAAATTTACTTTTAAAACATCGTTTAGATTGCTTCCAAATATATAATATGTCAAGATGCATGAAAAATATCGGTATTTGTTTAATCTCAGTATCAAAGAGTCTACGATAGGGAAACGGGACAGAGAAAGGGGAGGTTTGGGTACCCATAAACCGGTTTAACCCTACCGCTGGCTTTTGCTAGTGCCGGTACCAAGTCCGGCTGTCCCGAGTTCCTATCGTTGTTTATGTTTGTCTTTTGTATTTTTATTGTGGGTTTTTTTCTTGTGCAGTTCCTATTTACTTTCTGGCATGTGGCTATGTTTTTCGGCCATTGTAGGTGTTTCCTGTTATCTTTTTTATTCCATCATACTTCTATTGACATGAATAATAAAGACTCTCTCTTGTTGATGATTTACATGTTCTGAAATAATAGAAGACAGTTTATACCGGCATCAAATACAAAGACGATACACACTTTGGAGCATTAATTTGATTTGGTGTATAATGAGGGGGGGGCGGCCCTTTTTCGGGATGTCGGGATTGGATGTTTTTAACCCCGGGATTTCGGGATTTTTATGATTTAAGCCCGGGATTTCGGGAAATTTATTCACCGGGAATCGGGATTTCATCAGTCTTTAAGTTTCTTTGTAGTTCGGGATTTCGGGATTTAGAAAAAATAAAGTCGGGATTCGGGGATCAGACCCCCTCCGCCCCCCCCCCTCTATAATTATTGTAATTCTACAGTGTAAACACAGCCTGTCAATCACAATTTTGCAAAGTGTGCTCTTTGTTCAGTTTTTTTTTTGAAACATGCCCTTTCAGACACAGATAAACTCTTTCATTATATTTTAAGCAAAATGGAAAGTAATTCAGAAAATGAAAACAAATGTTATGTTGACTGTACGCTAATTACTTATGTGTTATACTGTTGTTATTTGATAATAAAATTGTTTTACCACATATGTGCTGTATTTGCTTGTTCACCGTGTCAAAGACCATGTTCACTTTTGGCATCACTTGGCATCAGTAATGCATCCGTCCATCCATCTTCAAACTTTTACAATTTTAATCTTCTCCCCTAAAACAATTGGAGCATTTGATCTGACAAATGTAGAGGGATATATGGAAGGTTCATTGCAAAAACTGCTAATGACATAATTTTCTGGAAAACATGGCCACCAGCACAAAACATAGTTAAACACAAACTTAGTTTTCATCCTCTCCAATCTCCTCTGAAATTACTGAAGTAAATTAAATCAAACCTTACATGAATGATGTATGGAAGGTCCCAATAAAGATGATGCATTTTGTTCAAGCATTGCTGCCAGTCTGGAACATGATAATTTCACCTTAGACAAAAAGTGATCATGTCTTTAAACATGTGTGAAAAAATATTTCAGTCATTTCATTTTTCCAGTAGGGTATAATTTCCTAGGGTATTTTGATTGCAGATTACATATGGAAGGTGAAACGCAAAGTGAACCAGTCTCCGTGCAGGATTGACGTATAGAAGCTACTGAACAAAGATGATCTGATCAAAAATATTGACATCAGTATTGGGCATGGCAGGGACTTTATATTATATAATGTGTAGTATGTAATGTATAGTCCCTGGTTATGGTGTAAAAAATCATTATGGTAAAAAAACAGATTTTGGTCATTTCCTTTGCAACAATAGAATATTACCTGTTAGTTCACAATATTTCCTGATTTTTACCTCGCCTGGCTGTAGCCAGGGTGAGCTCTTGCTATCACTTGGTGTCCAGCTTCTGTCGTCCATATGTTTGACTGCTCATCGTAAATTTTCTTTCAAAGTTCTTTGCCTATGAAATCAATGGGCCAATTTGACGAAACATTGTCTCAATGGTCCTCTCAATGGTCCTCAGATGATCGTTGTATTCTAAAACTGCATACAACGAGTCCACAAACCATGCAAGATGACTGCCATCAGGGAACACAGTTCAAAATTTGACCAAATGGGAGTATACATTTAAAGTTTTGTTCTCAGAAACTACATGTCAAATTAAAACCAGACTTAGTCACTATAGCCCTTCAGTGGTCCCTTCCTAAAAGGGACAATGGAAAACACGTTCAAAGATCTGAGAAACGAATAGTCCAATTAAAATCAAACTTCGTCACAATGCTCTTTAAATAGCCCGCTCTATAAAAGTATCCGTCAAATCTGTATCTCATTCAATGGTCGCCAGCACGGGATATATTTTGACTTTAAGAAAACACATTCAGGCATATTCTTTTCTGAAACAACAACCTCAATTTGAACCATACTAAGTCACAATGGTCCTTACATGGTCCCATCAAATATGTCACATTTATAAGGTACCAGAATATTGATCCTTTTCAGCAAACGCCACTTTTATGAAGGGGAGATCATGTTTATATTAGAAATAATAGGAGAAAAAATATTTCGCCATTTATTTTGAAACAAGTTTTGTGACTCCGAATTTTTCTCCATGCAATTCGAAGGCAAATATAATAGCAAGTTCTTCTTCTTCTTCCATATAAGAGTTTGGTTCACGACTGGAACGTTGAAACTGCAGGACTGCACATGGTGAACGGTAACAAATATTGTCCCTTAATGACTATATACAGTAAAAGTTGTAATTTACACTGGTTAAAATTATGTACATTGTCATGTCCGGTAATTATTGCAGAGCCTGGAGTGCACCGCGAAATTCCTCTAGTGATCCCGCTTGTGCGACCTTGGCTGGTAATGCATTCCATTCCACTATGGTACGGGGGAAAACGAATTCCTGTAGATGTCGTTGGTGATCCTTTGTTGGTAAAACTTGTGTCTCCCACGAGTTCTATTGTCGCCACCTTTGAGATACCTGTTCTTGTCGACATCTATAAGTTCATTTTGAATGCGGTATAGCATGCATAGTCTGTTATCTCGACGCCTCGATTGTTGTGAGGTCTAACCAAGATCTTCCATCGTTGCTGTAACACACCCAGGTGTTCGGGTTGTATAGTCATTATTGACAAATCTGGCTGCCCTTCTTTGAATCAGTTCTAGTGAATTTATGCTTGTCTGGTTTGTTGGATCCGAGATGGTTGAAGCATACTCTATTACTGGTCGAACTAGAATTGTGTAGCTAGCAGCTTTCATCGGTTTTGTGCATTCTTTGAGGTTGCGTCTAACAAGTCTACTCGAGATGGTAACTCCGAGATATTTAGCACGATCAACAGGCCCTAGTATTTGTCCGTGCAGGCTATAAGGATATTCCATTTTATCTCCTCTTTTTGGTGGTATGCGGATGACGTTGCATTTAGAGGGATTGAACCTCATTAACCAGCTTTCCTCCCATCTCTCTAAAGAGTCGAGGTCTTTTTGCAGTTGTTCGCTGTCTATGGTGTTACTGATGACTCTATATAGTAAGCTGTCGTCAGCAAACAAACGGACGTCAGAGTCTTTGTAACTTGGCGTGTGGTTGATATAGGCGAGAAATAACAGGGGATCGAGTACTGTACCTTGTGGCACACCAGAGAGTACATCATCCTGTTTTGAATTGGTCCCTTCCAATATCACTTTCTGCCTTCTGTTTGAGAGGAACGATTTAATCCACTTGTTGGTGTTTCTCCTAATGCCGTAAAAATCTAATTTATATATTTAGGAGTCTTGAGTGTTGAACTTTGTCAAATGCCTTTTCAAAGTCAAGGAGTATGATATCGACCTGGTTCCCATTATTGATGTGTTTAGCTATTTTATCGATGGTTATTATTAACTGACTTTCACATGATCTTCGCTTCCTAAATCCATGCTGGTTATCACATAATATATCCTTATGGTCAAAATGAGACATAATACTACTGTGTACAATGTGTTCTAGTAGTTTACAAGTTATAGCTGTTAGAGAGACTGGGTGATAGTTTGCTGCTAGATGAGTATCCCCTTTCTTATAAAGAGGAACTATGTTGGCATCCCTCCAGTCCTGTGGAACTTCGCCTGTATCAATTTAGAATTGGAAGAGCCGTGTCAGTGCTGGTGCTAGTTCATCTGCTGTGGATTGCAAGATCTTAGTTGGTATTTCATCTGGACCAGCTGCTTTATTAGTGTCTAATTGTTGTAGTAGTTTCCTGACACCGTTCTCTGTTATCTGGCATTTTCAGGAAATTACTAGGACCCTTATCTGGAAGGTTACTGCCATCTTCCCTTGTAAAAACAGAGCTGAACTGTTCATTGAGGATATCAGCTTTATTCTGGCTATCGCTCTTCATGGAGCCTTGTTTATTTATTGCATGGTGCAACTCCTACTGATTCCTGTCCCTTACTTTTTAGAAATGACCAGAATCGTTTCGGTTTGTCAGTGAATGTGACACTAATGATGTCATTCATGTATTTTTTGTGTGCTCTTCTCATTTGCCACTTTACTTGATTATCTGTCTCTTATCTTTTTTCTTGCAGGTTCTTTTTGCTTTCTTATGGGCCTTTTGTTTCCTTCTGATTAAACGTTTGAATTCAGTGTTAATCCATGGATGTGTAAATTTAGTTGATGTCATTTTGGTTGGAACTCTCTCGTTGGTTATGTTTAGTATTTTCTGTTTAAATGTTTTCCACATTTCCTCCGTGTTATCGAATATCATGGTGTTGAAATCTTCCACAAATATTTAACATCATCTCTGATTGTTTCAATGTCTGCTCTCTTCCATAAGAATATTTTATTTGACTGGTTTAGGTCTCTGTGCTTTTATGGTTGTATCTAAAAGAACAATGTCATGATCACTATTTCCTATCGCTGGTAAAGATTTGCATCGTTGTTTAAAGCTTGGATGACTGGTGAAATTTAAATCGAGTACTTAATCCTTTCTCGTTTGGAATTCCACTATCTGTTCAAAATACAAAAAATACCGAAGTTGCATAAAAAAACAGTAAATTTCGCTATGCTGTACACGTGTTTCAAGGAGTAACCTCTCATCAGCAGCATTAAAATCAAATAATTGGAAAGCCATAATCCAAAGGTTGTAATAAAAGAAGTACTCATTACCAAATAAATCGAAATAGTAAGCCAAATCCAGTACCAAGGACATCTACCGAGTGCCATACACGGTATGAAGCCTCGATATTTTTAAGGGGTTAGAATTTTGATAAAAACAGTCCAATTCTATAAAACGCAAGGTAAAATTTTCATGTCAGACAAGTCTGACTATCGGGCTGGTGAATACCCTCGGGGACNTTATCTGTCTCTTATCTTTTTTCTTGCAGGTTCTTTTTGCTTTCTTATGGGCCTTTTGTTTCCTTCTGATTAAACGTTTGAATTCAGTGTTAATCCATGGATGTGTAAATTTAGTTGATGTCATTTTGGTTGGAACTCTCTCGTTGGTTATGTTTAGTATTTTCTGTTTAAATGTTTTCCACATTTCCTCCATGTTATCGAATATCATGGTGTTGAAATCTTCCACAAATATTTTAACATCATCTCTGATTGTTTCAATGTCTGCTCTCTTCCATAAGAATATTTTACGTTTGACTGGTTTGGGTCTCTGTGCTTTTATGGTTGTATCTAAAGTAACAATGTCATGATCACTATTTCCTATCGCTGGTAAAGATTTGCATCGTTGTTTAAAGCTTGGATGACTGGTGAAATTTAAATCGAGGACTTAATCCTTTCTCGTTGGGAATTCCACTATCTGTTCAAAATACAAAAAATACCGAAGTTGCATGACAAAAACAGTAAATTTAGTTATGCTGTACACGTGTTTCAAGGAGTAACCTCTCATCAGCAGCATTAAAATCAAATAATTGGAAAGCCATAATCCAAAGGTTGTAATAAAAGAAGTACTCATTACCAAATAAATCGAAATAGTAAGCCAAATCCAGTACCAAGGACATCTACCGAGTGCCATACACGGAATGAAGCCTCGATATTTTTAAGGGGTTAGAATTTTGACAGTCCAATTCTATAAAACGCAAGGTAAAATTTTCATGTCAGACAAGTCTGACTATCGGGCTGGTGAATACCCTCGGAGACCTCTGGTCCACCAGCACAGGCATCGACCCAATGGTTCAAAATACAAAAAATACCGAAGTTGCATAAAAAAACCAGTAAATTTCGTTATGCTGTACACGTGTTTCAAGGAGTAACCTCTCATCAGCAGCATTAAAATCAAATAATTGGAAAGCCATAAAATTATTATCTGCAACTATGTCTAAGAAAGTTTGGTTGACTTTGGCTGGATATTGCTTTCCACTAAAAGCAAGTTGATCCCAATCGATATCTGGTATGTTGAAGTCTCCCCCTATTATTAATATGTTCTTTCTATCTGATTTCTGTAGATTTCTGTAGTCTTCTGTGTTGTATTATTTAAGTAGAGGTCATCTGTGCGATTTGGTGGTCGATAATATGCTGCTAGAATGACTTTTTTGGAGTTGACAGTAATTTCTCCGCTTATTAGTTCTGTTACTTTGCCTTTCTGGAGGTTATGTAGCTGTAGGTGTAGGTTATTTACCAAACTTTATGAAAAAAAAATCTATCTGATGTAATTAAAATTGATATTGTGTTAAATTCGTTAATTTCCCTATCATTAAATCAGTAACGTCGGTATTTTGTTATTTAAACCTGAATAGCTGATTTTTACATGACAGATTTTTTTGCATTCCCAATTTTTATGTTATCCCTTGTATGTTGTTATAATAAACGTACAAGTCATGAAAATATCAAAAAAGTTTTGACAGTTTTTAGACCGCCTGCTTTAGGTATTGATAATTACTATTTTGAAATTTATAAGAATTTGTAAGTATTATGTTTAGTGTTTCCGATGGCTTGGAAGGTTGAAACACCTGAAAAGAACTAGATAATTGCATAATTTGTTCATTAGGGACCGACTATTTAACTTGAAAGGGGGGGGGCTATGGTTTTTTCTAAAAAAATATTTTGGAGCTGATTTAATTTGAAAAAATATTTTGGCTGCCAAAATGATGTAAAAAAAAATTTCTGACGGAGGCTTTCTGCCCCCCCCCANCCCCCCCAAAAAAAAAATAATGATAATTTTGAAAAAAAAATATTTCGTTGATACACGTGAAAAAAATAAATATATTTTCTGTCCAGAAAAAAAAAACATAACACCCCCCCTTTTTCAGGTTAAATGGTCGGTCCCTTAAAAAGGAAGGCAACAAGAAACAACCTACAATGACCTACAATTAATTTTGAAAGATTGGTCAAGGAGTTTTTGTCAACTGTGCCTATAGTTCGAGGAGCCATTGTTTGTGAAACACTGTCGCACTACGGAAGAAAAATAAAAGTTCCCGAAGGGTCTGGTAAAGAAATATTATGTGTTTCATTGGAAAAAGGCAGCATCAGTGAAAGCCCACTACAGAAAAGGAATTTTAGCCTACACACTTCAAGTTTACCTACCGCGTTAATTTTCACCCGGCTTGTCACTCCCCCTGCGTCAATGTCTTGAAATTAGGATTTAATGCTTACTGACTTTATACTTTCTATTGTGTATTATACCGTGGTCCCTCTTTCATTTCCGTCACCCAACTTCTTCATGTGTGTGATACTTTCATAGATATTTTCAGAATCAATGTTGAACAATTTTATTGTAGATTTTCCGCTTGATTTGACATCCGGGGTCTGAAGCCATGGTAATCCCCTGATACGGCAATCCCCTAGGTGCGGTGTGCGTTTCTTTTACTGGCTCATCTTGATACTGTTTGTTGGTAATTTTAACAGCGATTTATTGTTAAAGCTTCTCTTAAACGTGTTTGGTTTGCATATATACATGTACTGATTTCATGTTTGGTCTGGGGCTTTGTTATGGTTAATAGACCATTCCCAGCCGTGTCACGTTTACTGATACAACATGATACTCTTCATTAGTTCATTTGAATGGCTATGTTTGGAAAGCTATGGAGTGATATAAATAATAAAGAACTTTATTTGCATAAATAAACCCTAACGATTTAAAGCAAAATATAAACAATACAATGACATATATATATACAAATTCACAAATTGTTTACAACATATAATCATAGTAACAAGGAGATTAATTATATTTAATGAAGTAAAATTGGCCAATGTGGACCTCATTTTCGCAGTTCTACAGACCGCTTTATATAGTCAACAACAGTGGACAACATACTTGTATCTGGATTCAAGATTTTTTCAAACTTTGATGGAGAATCAAGCTGGTTAAAATCAGTTACATAGTGATTTATGTTTTCAATGAGACTCTGTCTTATAGTATTGTTAATTTGACAATGAAAAAAGAAGTGTTCTTCATTGTCAAGGACATTACAAGTTTTACATATTCTTTGATTTCGAGGTATTTTCTTATATCTTCCTACTTCTACTTCAAGGTTATGATCACTAATTCGAAATTTTGTGATCAGTTGACGACTAATAAAATTTTTTAATTGTTTTAGGTATTCCTCTAGCTTAAAAGTAGTTTTCAATCCTTTATAAAGATACAATTTTGAACTATCGTCCAAATTCGATAGCTTATTAATGATTACTTTTTCATAATAATCTGTGTTTGAACTTTTAAAAACTTGTTTTCTTGAGTTTTTCAACAGGTTAGTAAATGGTCTATCAAAATCTATGAAGGTTTCTGGATTTAATTCAAGTTCTTGGAAAATGCTATTTGCACAGGAATACCATCTGTATATGCCTTCATCTGCTAAAGTTTTATTCAAATGATTTTGTCTTCACTATCTCCAATGTCCATCAAATGAATTATACATAGTGTGAACTCCGTAAAAACATTCCCTGGAGACATATGTATGCTATATTTATTCAAGTTATGGCGTATTTATTCTTGAGAGAATTTCTCCTACGGATACACTATCATATTTTCAAAATTTTGCCACATTGGCATTTTATTTCTTGTATTTATAATGATCTATAATGCATTCAACTTTCTTGCAGTCGACTCGATGAGTTAGTTCCCTTTGGTTGTTTATATGTTGTGGTTGTTTTTTATTAGTCGTTTTGTCAGATAACAAATGACAACAGTGCTAAGAACACTTTGTCAGTTTATTTTAAGTTTGTTAACAATTCCGCATTCATGGGTGCAGTAGCTTGGATGTAGCATTTCCCGACACCAAGCAATGAATTCCACTAAAGCCAGTGCTAGGGGCCGTCTTGAACTAACTATGAGGTATGAACAAAGCACATCCTTGAAGGCCTTATGGTGACTTCAAGATGGAGAACAACAAAAAAGCGCTGTTCCCTTGCTTGGTTTTATCATGTAATTGTAGACACTTTGTTTCAAATGCATATGCATTTACTCCAAATTCTTTCACAGTTTTTAAACATCTTTGAGTTTGTGGTCTTCCAAACGTTTAGATTTTATCTGCACTGAAGAGACATAGGTTGTCGAAATGCGCATATATGCAGAAAGTAAATTCACATTAACTACGGTATTTAGTTATCTACACAATAATTTGACACATATATGCAATGCATCATATAGTAAATTCCGAAATAGTTATGCCCCGTCCCATTTGATAGAGAGAAATATTATTCTAGTATTTGCTGTCTGTCCGTCTTTTTTTCGTCTGTCTTTCCCCTCGACGAATACAAAATTTAAAATTTTGTGAGCTCCATTAGTTCATTTCTTGCAACCAAATATGTTGGATTTTTTCCACTATGTTTTGTTGTACATATTACAATTGTAATGTAAGAATGCTCGATCCATTTTTCACATAATTATAATCTCTATAATTAGACAAAGTATCTAGTCCCAACTTACCCTCTTTACGCTCGGAAATACAAATTGTAGAGGGGTGCAATGGTGATACAAATCGTAGCAATGGACTAAATTCACACTAAATATTCATAATTTTTCGCCGATGCCCCAAATTCACTCTATAAATATTTAATATCGATCGCTAATTACTTTGAATTTCAATTTCTCTTAGATCAAAGGGCATCCTTTTCCCTTCATTACACGTGATTAAGGGGTACATTGAAGGGATATATTTCAAAGGTAAAATTCGATACGATGCAGACCACTTCACTCATTAAATATTAATTTATTTTTATCCTTACTAACAACTTAACATTCATAATCTTTCCATTTGGATTCATTATAGTTCTTATCATATAGAAGTCATAATTGAGAAATCCTATTAATACAACAGTTGGTATGGAATTACTGACTGCACAGTACATGTTCCTAGCTCTATCATTATGAATAAGGTAAGGTGTATTTCCAGCAGTTAAAGTGCAATGAAATTTTCTCTGTCGTTCTTTCAAAATGGATGTTTGGGGCGATACATGCAAGTTAAGTTAGGCGTTGAAATTTAAATTGCAGGTGTTCGTCGAGTCGAATACCCCCTCTATCCTTGTAAATGTACAGAACAGTGACTTATTTGTCAGAAATGATACAATAATAATAATTTGTTC
>MJUU01025088.1:154092-187933 GCA_002080025.1 Modiolus philippinarum
AAAAAAATCCCATCGAAATCCGATGAAAAATAAAAATTTCAGGTAATCAGCAAATTTGCAATTATGGCCCCGTTTGGCCCCTCATAGCTCGGAAAGGAAACAAGTAACCAAAAATATAAAAGTTGAGCGCCATATTAATTTTTCATCAGGAATCTAATGAAAAAAACTGCATCAAAATCGGACAAGAAATGAAAAAAATAGATTTTTGAGATTTCCCCCATTTGGGACCCATTTATCTCATTAACGGTACATGTGACATGAAATCCGTTGACATACCTCCGATTCCAAATTTCCTAAGGATCACACTGAAAGAAACCCCATCAAAATCCGATAAATAATAAATATTCTACAGCCCAATATATGAAAACACCTAATTTGGCCCTTTTTGGCCCTTTTTAAAAAAACGGGCAGGGCCACAATACCCAAAACCAATCCCAACCTTCCTTTTGTGACAAGCTACATTATGTTAAAATTTCATAAGGATTGATCAACTAAAACTGAAGTTATCGCACGGAAACGAAGAGTCTACAGACGCCGACGCCGCCAGTATCATACCAATATACGACCTCAAAAATTTTTTTGCGGTCGTATAAAAAAGGATCTTTCTCCTGTGATAAATATGCACTAGAACTGGTTTGGTTTTGATATAATGTGTAGTTCCAACAAATAATCTGAGAAACAGTCTTACATGTAATACTAATCTATTTCTAGCAATGACCTTGACCTTGGCAGTACCATCCCAGAAATCAATAGGCTTTTGTATTGGGTGATAAGCAAGCATGTGATCAAGTCTGGTTTTGATCCGATGTATTATACTCAAGTTATCATCTGGAAACTAAAATTTTATTGAAATTTTAGTCTATTCTTAGCAACTGTGACCTTGACCTTGGGGGTACCAACCCGGAAATCGATAGGGTTCAGTCTTCGGGGATAAGTAAGCATGTGACCAAGTTTGGTTTTGATCCGATGTAGTATACTCGAGTTATCATCCAGAAACCAAAATTTTATTGAAATTTTAGTCTATTTTTAGCAACTGTGACCTTGACCTTGGGGTACCATCTCGGAAATCAATAGGCTTTTGTATTAGGTGATAAGCAAGCACTTGACCAAGTTTGGTTTTGATCTGATGTAGTATACTCATATTATCATCCGGAAACCAAAATTTTATTGAAATTTTATTCTATTTTTAGCAACTGTAACCTTGACCTTGGGGTTAACAACCCAAGAATCGCTAGGGTTCTGTGTTGGGTGATAAGCAAGCATGTGACCAAGTTTAGCTTTGATCTGATGCAGAATACTCAATTTATCATCCAGAAACCAAAATTTTATTGAAATTTTATTCTATTTTTAGCAACTGTGACCTTGAACTTGGGGGTACCATCCTGTAAATCGATAGGGTTCTGTCTTGGGTGATAAGCAAGCATGTGACCAAGTTTGGTTTTGATCCTATGTAGTATACTAAAGTTATCATCCGGAAACCAACATTTTATTGAAATTTTAGTCTATTTTTAGCAACTGTGACCTTGACCTTGGGTAGTACCAACCTGGAAATCAATAGGGTTCTGTCTTAGGTGATAAGTAAGCATGTGACCAAGTTTGGTTTTGATCCGATGCAGGATACTCAAGTTATCATCCGGAAACCAAAACGATGGACGTACGGACGTCAAACGTACGGACATACTCAAGTTATCATCCTGAAACTAAAATTTTATTGAAATTTTAGTCTATTTCTAGCAACTGTGACCTTGACCTAGGGGGGTGCCAGCCTGGAAATCAATAGGGTTCTGTCTTGGGTGATAAGTAAGCATGTGGCCAAGTTTGGTTTTGATCCGATGCAGGATACTCAAGTTATCATCTGGAAACCAAAACGATGGATATACGGACATACATACCGACAGACGGACGAACGGATCAGGGTAAAACTTAATGCCCCCGACCGCCTAGCGGTTGGGGCATAAAAAACACTCCATACATATTACTGTTTTATTGTGGACCATACATTACATGTACAATGATGCAAAATAAACAGCAAAAATCTCAAATTAAGACAGAAAGCCACACACAAATCTTACATACAACAATAATGTGTATTGCTACATGTTAACAAGCAGTAATATTAAATTTCGTAATTTCCCATCCAACCGTTTTTTCATATCTTAGGTGTGCAGACAAATTCTATTTTATATCACATAACAAAAATGAATATGGAAAAACTGAAAATTACTTTCAAGCTTCAAAATCAGTATTAAGCTTGGATGATATTATGTGATTTTGTAAAAAAAAGCCTTACTAAGGCCATAATAAAAAAACAGCTAGATTCTCATCCATTTTTTCTTGAATTTGGGGCAGTTAGACAAATTTTATATTATATCTTTTATCAAATTTAGTGAAAAATGCTTTCTCTTATTTCTATCCAGTTTTCACATTTCCTGAACGGTGTGGAAACATTTGTTCTCCTCTCTAGAGAGGAGAACAAGTTTCGTGAAATTTCCTGCCAAATCTATTTGGAACACAATCCTCGGGTGTTTTTCATCCAGTCATTAAAGAAACAGTTTCCAAAACTTAAACACGTTAATTATGAAATTTCTCACATCTCGTTAAATAAATTTTAAAATGTTTGAGAGCTTGGCAAGCCTTGCTTTCAAACATTTGCAAAATTTTTATAACTCGATGTAAGAAATTACATAATCAACTAGTTCTCATTATGGAAACTATATATCGCTTTATAACAAATTTACCTAAATTGGCCTAAATCAAAATAAACTTTTTTTGAGGCGGGTGAAACAAATCAGGATGAGAATGGCCTAATAATGTATGAACATGTTAAACAACAATAATGTAATACATGTAATAATTAGACTATAAGTGTAATTCATATTGGTAACATTAAGTTCTAGGAACATTAATCATGAAAGACAACTGTATTTTGATTTACTCAATGTGCAATATAAATCATTCTGGACAAAATTTGGTTTATAACAGTTATACATAAATTTAAAATTTGTGCTGGAGTTGTTATAAATTAATTACACAAAACTAAAACAAGCAATGAAAAATGGTTAATTAAAATGCAGCAAAAGGAAAAAATAATATGAAACATATAGTGCTAATCTTGTAGTGTTAAATCTGTGTTGCCTTATAAAAATTTCTGATTTAAGGTGGTACAGGGGTCTAAAAACTGTAGACAGAATTTCTTATTTTTTCATGATTTACACTTTGTTATTAGAGTATACAAAAAACAAAATTAAAATCTGGTGTCAGTGTCCATATTAGCGAGAAATCCGTCATGTAAAAATCTACTTTTTTGGTGGAAATGAAAGGCAAAATTTGTGAATTTTAACAAAATTTTAATTTATTTTAGTTACATCAGATAGAAGTTTTTTCAAATTTGGTGAATAATTAGCTAATTTACTTGCTTTTGAATTTGCTTTAAAAAATTTTGGGTCACCAGACTTATCTTTGAATAAATGGCTTAAAACTTATTTCTATACAAATAATCTCCCCTTACTAGAACTGGATTAACCAAATATGTCGAATATTCTACATGGTTATCCAATAAAAGTGACAAAATTTTATCAAACTGAACCATTATCAGACGTCTAAAATTATTTAGCAACTTTCCTATAGTGAATTCCATTTTTTTTCAGATGTGCAGGAATGATGCATGGTTATAAACCCCCTGTACTACCATAATCAGCATTCAGTTCAAGGAGCTGCCATTTAATGAATATAAAAAATGATTTCTGTGTGTGTTGTATGCAGTTTATCAAGTACACATGTGTGAATGGTAAGAAACGTTGACAAAAGAAATGAATACATGAAATATACAGCATTGAATGATTGACTGCTATAGGCATGATGGAATAATTTTTTTTTTTACAAATACAAGGACATATAATGAGATAGGATAAGCATCTCATGATAAATTGGAAATATATAAATAGGTGTTAGATTTTGTCAATTTTGAGACACTATTCTAAAAGCATCTGGCAGTGCAGTAGATGTCACACTTTACGAATGTCAATTGTGTGAAATTCTGTGAACTACTTTTATGGCCTTTAGGTCCAAATTGTGGTGTATTTTTACCGATGTAAACCGGAAGTGACAAAGAAAATCAATGAAAATGTTTTGATTACAAACTTGAATCATGTATGTTGCAGAAAGTACTTGCTTTAATAACCAAATACTCTAATACAACATAAAAGTTCAGCTTTCAGAAAAACATCATTTTATTAAAATCAATGTACAACTTTTTCAGTAGTTAGCTGTAAAGTGAATACATATCAAACAATTTAAAATGCAACATAGATTGTGTACCAGTTTAATTTTCCTATCCTTCTCATTATACGTCCTTGAATGAATTAATGCAATTTAGTACATACTAGTGATTGTAAAGATTTTAGTCTGACATTCTAAGGTCTGTTCCCCTAAAACATACATGGCACCCATTAGGGCACTGTGAAAATGGAGTATAGACATCTATAGAAGCAAGTTAAGTAGAGGGATGTTCATATTGGCTACCCATCAACAGAAGAACTTAAAAGCAGTACCTCCCCTTGGTGCCATGTAACAATGTTTTACTGGAATAGCAATAGAGGCTTTTATATTACAAATACATTTGTATAATTCAAAAATAGGAAAAGAAAAATGCTGAAAATACACAATGCGTCCAAACTTTTTAACCAGATAACTGTTCATGTGGATTTTGTTTATTTTTAAGTTGATGTATATTTCAAACAAAACAGAATTCCCACTTTCTTATACATATAACCACTATACAATTCTGTTCACAGTAGAATGCCAAATAATAACACATGTTTGACCTTCACCATAATTTTTGACATAATTTAACAATCAGTACTCCACATGAGTAAAATTAACCCTAGTACACATATGAAAACATATAAAATGAATAAAACTCAATAAAAGTCCCCATATTTCTGCAATAGAGGATTTCTTATAAAAAATAATTGTAACAAAAATTTAATAAAAAAAAAACAATATCACTACATGAGGTTGTTCTCCACTACGTAGTGGTAGAAGGCTCACATTTCATTGATTGTTCAACAGATGATGGCTCTATTGCAAGTAAGGCTTTGGTAGCCACATCAATTTTAGCCTTTTTCTTTGAGCCTCCACAGCCTTCATATTTCATTCCATCCACAATAAGGCTCATTACAAATACAGGGGCATGTACGGGACCTGATGTCGACTCAACCACATATTCTAGTCCAGATCTTAATTCATTCAACCTCATAACAGGATTTTTGGGGCCATCTTGGGCTTCTTTACTTTTCTTCTTTTTACTTCCTGGTTGACCACCAGCGGCAGAATCATCACCACCACCTCCTGGCCTTTTGCCAAGAACAGTTCCTTCAGGTACAAAAGCCTGCATGCTGGCTTCTACAAAAAATAAGAAGTAACGGTACCATATCATTTATAACTGAAAAATTATTATCCAAACTCTGTTAAAAATACAGTCTTGTCAATGGTAATAAAGTGTCCTTATCAATTATTGTATCCCTTTTTCTCTAAATCATGTGATTCGCTACATGCCCCAATTTTTGGACATATCTCCAGTAAGTCAGCATTGTTAAATAGCTGATTGATGTATTGTTGTTTGTAGGAGTACTTTATTTTTTGACCTATATGTTATGCTTGTTGACACCCCCCCCCCATCCATGACAAAATGGATACATGGATGTAGCAGTGTTCATGCATTTAGCGAGTGAATTCCGCTCAAACTGGTGCTAGGGGCCGTCTTGAACTTACTATGAGGTACATGTAGGAGTATTTACTATTTGTTGAAGGCCTCATGATGAAGAACAATAATGAAAGCGTCTTTCCATTTGCTTTTAAATCTTACCATGTTTTTATAGGGATTTTGTCCCATGTACATTTACTCCATATCATGTAAAAATCGGGCGAGTAGTTCTATACAGGGTAAGAAGTTCTTCTTTAAGTAAGGCCTAAAAAAACAATACATGTGTTTCCGGTAACATACTCTTCAAAATTAGGGTCGGTAGGTGGCCATTTTTTTATTTTTCCAAAACTTTTTACATAGACATATAGAGAGTAACTTCTGGACTTTAACAGTGCTTTTTTAAAAATTGCCAAAAAACTTTAGGGTAGGCATTTTTAGCCCCAAAAATCTAGGGTTGGTAGGATTACCGGAAACACAGATTTTTTTTTTCTTCTGCCTAATTAAAAGAAACAGAACTTAAGGGAGTACGAGTGTCAGAAATTTTGTCATTAAAATTAAAATGTTGACCTTTTATTTTGAAGAACTTAATAAAATCACACAAGCAAAAAAAATTGGATATCCATGTAAGAATTTTTGAGATAGAAGACGTCACAATTTTGGCAGGAAACAGTTCTCTCTAGAGTTTTCCTTCAATTTCCATTAGCTGTTTATATGCCTTAAAATATATGACAATATAACTGGAAGTTTAAAATTTCATACAATGTCTATTTTTTTGCATTTTGAAGTGACCTATGACCAAGAAAATATGATCCATGTACAAAAAAAATAACCTTATTTAAATGATAAAATCCAAGAATATCAAATGCTTCTGAAATCTGACACTCATACTCCCTTAAACAATAATTGCTTAAACAGTCAGGGGTACAACTTAAATAAGTTATCACCAAAATCACTTAAATGAGTTACTATGAATTACTGACTTTCTTTAAATAACTTATACCAGTTATGAAACAATAACCTATATGAGTTACTGTTTTGTTAATCAAGGGACATTACTCTGATGATAACTTCATTCAGTTATTGAAGTCTTTTTTACATTATATTCAGTTTTGTTGGAATTCTAACTTATTGGTCACAGTTAAGTTTATTATTACACATGTATTAAGTAGTTCAAATTGACCTCAATCTAATGATGGCCTGTCTAATTGATTTTGATTAACCATTTCAAAGATAATTGAGATTTAATTTCCCAAGGGTCCAATCTTTATGGAGGTTGGCGCATGTATTTCCTCTCTTTGCGCATTTATATTTTTTTGGGTAATTACACAGTTAAGATTCTAAACCATATGGGAAAAACTATTGTTTGCTTGAGAAAAATCTTTATCATAAAGAAATTTGTAATCTAAGTTGGACATTTTCAAGAAATCAACACTTGATAACTTACAGTACAGAAAGAGTGGTACCATGACAAATCACTGTGATAGATGTGTCCCACTCTGAGAGTGGATCTAAATATCTTTTTTCCTATTCGAGATCATTTCCTACCCACTTTTGTGTTAAGAGTGGTGTATTATACCACTTAAAATGCAGAAAAAATAATTGAGATATCTCTTAAAGATAAAAAGTTATTCAGTATCACTCTCAGAGTAAGACATGTCTATCACGGTGATTTGTCACGGTACCACTCTTTCTGTACTGTAAATAAGTTATTGCTGAAAATACATGATCACTCAATAGACCATATCTAAGCTGAGGTATCATTGATTTGCCGGATTACTATTCAACACGTCACAGTATAGAAAACGTCACGTCACAAAGCCTATAACGTCATTAAGGATGTTCGCTGGTCAATTTTAAAATAACAAGACTTTCAATAAAGTGTGATTTTTTGTTTAAAAATTGAAAAAGAAGTAAATTAAGCCAAAAAAATTGATAGGTTACCGATGTAATTTTTTAGATTTAAGTGTTTAAAAAAATGACGGGAAACTGAACTCCTCTGTATTTTTCATAGGTTTAACATGAGCAATGTTTATCTTATATTGAATGTGACAAAATAACACCAATTGAATAACATTTTGTCAAAATGCTCCCAAAGACGTATAAAATGAAATTAAGGATAAAAATAAAGGGGTTACAGGGCAAAAAATTATTGAGCTTATAAATGGATAAAACCGGAGGATTCCGAAAATCTGACAGAAATACAAAAACATGACCAGCGAACATCCTTAAGTAGGTCACATAGGGCGGACATGTTTGTGACGTAGGGCGGACAAACAACGACTGGTAAATCTAAATACCAGAACTCGGATAGGGTCTATTCAGTTACACAAAAGTACTTCATTTGATAACTTGAATAGGTTACACCCCTGACTGTTAAATTTGTAAATTCATGTATATCATTGCAAGGCTAAAGTCATGACACACTCAGTTAATTAAAAGAAGATATGGGAATATATGGAGTACAAAATTTTGTATTGAGCTCGACTTTCGCCTCACACTATATTACAGTATCTCTCCCTGTGACTGGTTGTATAACTAATAGTGTACCACTTACTGGTGGAACTGAAATTTTATCCATAGATGAGTAATTGTATTCAATATTAAGCTAGACTTACACACATGTAAAATAAATCTAAGAGGACGACCATTTGATTTCTAGGGGGAGGGGAGATAATCTCCCAAGCCTCCCCCTGAAAGTCAAATAGTCGTCCCCTAAACAGCAAAGCCACAGATTTGACATTTCAAATACAATTCTGAATGTCATAAACCATTTATTAATTTACTCAAAACAGTTGATCTAGCAATTAAAAAACAACTTTTTTTTCAGTAGTTCCCCTGACTGTCTTATAGATGTATAGTGCAACAATGGAAACTTAAAATACTACATACCAGGAATATACAGGAATTTAAAGAGTTTCAGCAAGGCATATTTTGCAGCCTCCTCTCTAGCCAGTTTCTTGCTCTGTCCAACTCCTTGAAATTTTTCTCCTTGACAAGTCAGGACCATTGTATACATCCTCTTCCTTTTGTTTTTAGGGTCTGGTTCCCTTTCTTCTGATACCATTTCAAATTCAATGTCTTTGGCAAGTTCTTTCAAATGCATGACAGGATGTTTATTGGATATGATTGGGGCAGGGCCAGTGGGCATGATCATTGTCACCGGTTTCTGACCTTGTCCTTGTTTCGAATTCCCGTCACTTGTTCCCGCTGCTGGTTCTGTTTCCTCCATCTTTACATCACCTTGGCTATCCATCTTGCCTGATCAAAGCCGATCGGGAATAACTGAAAGTAAAAATTGAATTAATACAGCACTTTAGTTGCTATTTTAGTAATGAAAGCCATGTTGTTTTGTTCTCAGAGTAATCGAACACAATTTTGAAATAAGATACCCTGTTACGATTCAGGCCAATTTTGGTTAAAAATTGACTCAGTGGTTTCAGATGAGATTTTTTTAATGCATTCGCTTTGGGTTCAATATTAAGCAATGTTCCCCACTGGCTGCCATCTTGGACAATGTTGGAACTGATATGGAATTGCTGAACATATGTTTTTAAGGCAACCAACTGAGGACATCTGTGACCAAGTAGGGATCCAAATGGCCAAGTAATTTCAGACAGGTCAGACAACTTCCATCATGAAGATAAAATTAAATCCTTGACATGCTGCACATATTTGTATCTGAAACTTAACTTCCATTTCAAATGCTGAAATGGTTTTGAAATATATGGCAAAATGTATGAAATTATGAATAATTTTACCAATAAAGGGCAATAACTCCTATATGGGTATTCACATTTTCTTTAAAATTTCCAGGTGGGTAGATCTTATATATATATTTATGCTGAACATTTTTGCAATTCAAAGTTGACCTGTATAGTTTTTGTGATAAAAAATAATAAAGGGCTACACTGAGCGCAGCATGATACGACCGCAGCATGTCGACTACTGAAATTTGGACAAGTGTAAAGGTGTAACACAACTAATTCCGTCTCCCGTTGCCTCCCATGTTAAATTGCACGTGTTTCTGTGTTCGTAGAATTTGTATCTAAGTTCAAACAAAATGACACATGTCTCATCTGAAAGACACATCTTTCGGTAAACCCTCATGAAAAAATCAACCGACCTTAACTGTAATATAAGAAAAAACTGGTTCCCGGAAGGTCACAACCTAGGGATAGGTACTTCCTGTCTGTGTTTGCATGGGAAAAATACCTCCGCTTTCACCTTTGATAAAATCTTTAATTTTAAACGAAATGGTATAAATTTAGGCTGAAAAGAATCTCTATTGAATGCCTTTTCGATTTGATTCATAATGACTAGTCAACCGTTTTAATCTACGGCACTATTAACACTTCTTTGGAACTATGTTGTCTTAAATAAGGACTATATTCACATATGTGCCTGACTGGGTTCCGAATAAGTGGTGTTACACCTAAACTAAAATTAATGTGGACACAATAAGAGCCTTGTCACAGAAATTAACTGGACACAAACTAGTGAAAATAAAAATTAGCTCTTTTAATCCCTTATTACTAGGATATTGTAAGAGCTCAGAAATTCTGTTGACTACCATCAAGAAAAATCCAAAGAAAAAACTCAGGTTGAAATCCAATGAAAAATAAAGATTTCACATATTTTGAAGTATTTGCAATTTGGCCCCTTTGACCCATTATAGCTTGGAAACCAAAAAGCAATGCAAAATATACTGCCATATCACTGAAAGCTTAAAATGAGAACAATCCAAATATAAAAATCCCACCAAATTTAATGAAAAATAAAGACTTCACATATTTCTAATGATTGCAATTTTGACCTCTTTGACCCCTTATAGCTCGGAAACGGTAAGAGCTACATCAAATCTGTTGCCATACTGCTGAAAGCTTACACTGAGAGGAATCCAAAGAAAAAAATCCCATCAGAATCTGATGTAAAAGAAAGATTTTATATATTTCTAAAAATTGCAATTTCGGCCCTTTTGACCCCTAATAGCTCGGAAACGGTAAGAGCTATGCCAAATCTGTCGCATACTACTTAAAGCCTACAATGAGAGGAATCAAAAGAAAAAAATCCCGTTGAAATTGGATGAAAAATTAAAATTTTAGGAAATCCGCATGTTTTCAATTTTTGCCCCGTTGGGCCCCTCATAGATTGGAAAAGGAACAAGTTATCAAAAATCTAATGGTGCAGAGCTATATCAGCCTTTCCGAAAGTTGAAAAATTCTGCCGGTCATTTAGTCCGACAAGCAAGAAAAATTGCCGGACCGAAAGTGAACTTGCCGGACCGGACCATTATGACGAAAATCGGGGGAAAAAAATCGTGTTTTCTCCGTTCTGGTTCTAATGTACAAAATCGGAAGTCAGCCATTTGCAATTTCATAGTCAAAATTGGATAAAGCTTGTATTCTAAACAAAAATTTAATAAAGAAAGCAAGCAATGTTATAGTTTAAAGACCGGTTGAAACATTTTCTATTGACATGCAGATAAACAGAGGCAACAACCAATGGCAAGATGAAATCTCTTGCCGGTCCTCTGGTCCGACATGGATAATAATTCCCCGGTCCAGACTCAAAAATGCCGGTCAGGACCCACGGACAGGCACATTTCGGAAAGTCTGCTATACTAAATTTTCATAAGGAATTCACTGCAAAAAACTGCATCAAAATCGGACTAAAAATAAAAAAAAATAAATTTTTGAAATTGGCCCCCTTTTGGCCCCATATATCTCGTGAACGGTACATGCCACATGAAATCCGTTGGCAATTTCCTCAGGAAGACACTGAAAGAAACCCCATCGAAATCCGATAAATAATAAAGATTCTACAGTCAAATATGTTAAAACATTTAATTTAACTCTCTTTGGCCCCTTTTTTCAAAACGGGTGGGGCCACAATAACCAAAACTGAGCCAAGCCTTCCTTTTGTGCCAAAGAACATTGTTTTAAAATTTCATAAGGATTGGTCAACTTAAACTAAAGTTATTGACCAAAAACAAAAGTGTCTACAGACAACGACAAAAACGACAATGACGACGACGACGACGACAGTACCATACCATTATACGACTGCAAAAATTTTTGCGGTCGTATAAAAAATACCCAAATTTTGAAAATTTTATGGAAAAAGGGCAATAACTCCAAAACAGGTTATCAGATTTTCTTCAAAATTGCAGGGCAGATAGATCTTGTCATGTTGATCACTTTCACTGCCGTCAGATTTTTTATATCCATAATGGTTATTGAGTTATTGGCCAAAAACAGCAATTTACCACTATGTGCTTTTTTCAGTAATGGCTGCCATGTTGTTTGGTCGTCAGACTAATGCAACACAATTTTGAATTTAGATACCCAGGTTATATATATTATGATTCAGGCGAAGTTTGGTTATAATTGGCCAAGCGGTTTCAGAGAAAAGATTTTTGAAAAAGTTTATGATGCCGGACCACCCCAACCAACGCCAAGTGATTGCAATAGCTCACATGGCCTTTTTCTCTTATCTGGACATCTTGGCACATTACATTTTTAGGAGGGAAAACAATCAATGATTAAGATAAAATATATGTTACTTCAACATTCTTTTTTTTCATTCATTTTTCAATATATCAATGCAACTCGGAACATACAATGATGACATCAAAATTACTATCAAATCTAAATTTCTAATTTTTAATTTAAAATATATGTAACACAGAAGATATATAGGTAGACTGATAGATTCACCTCACTCTACTGGGGTGTGTAATTAAAATCCCCGATTAGTCGATCAAGTACTGTGATGTCATGTCTGATAAGAGAATACCGTACTGTTCACTTCCGTTTCTGACTTGAAAATTTATAGATGACCATGTTTTTTTGTTTTTTTTTTCCAATCACAAATGAAACAGTACTGAAATGAAATATTGAGATTTCCCCTGTCAAACTCCTGTTATTTCAGTGTATGTATTCAAGAAATTTCAATGTGTTGGGCTTCATATTTCAACTTGAAATGAAATATAATAGAGGGGGAATATGGATTTTCATGAAACAAGAGCATGTGGTCATGTTTTCACATGACAGGGATTTGGGAAAGTATACTATCAACAGGTTGGGGAAAATCCCTCGTTTGGGGTATAATAACTCAGTTGGGGTATTATTCCCCAAAATGGGAGACATTTTTTAAAGTGATAATATTCTTAATTTCGGATTTGACACTTTCTGCTAAAACGGTTAATTATTTATATAAAATGAAACAATTCTCAAACGAAATTATGCACTTATTTTTAACGCAGCAGAAGTGAATGGCCTATGAAATTTTCACTTGCATGGACACACAACTTTCTGTAACTCAAAATTTGAATGTCATTGATTGTACATGTTTGATTTTTGCAAAAAATATTGCTATTGACATATTACTGTTGCCCTTATGAGTAAAAAGTCGAAATTCTGAAATAAGTGATTTTATAACAGTAGAAATATACCTTGTTTGGGATGTTATACCCCAAAAATTGAATGTATTTTCTCCCCTTTGTGCATATCGGACATCAAGGTTGGGCGGAAAAAAAACACCCCCGGTATTTACCGCTGGCAGAACAGAAAAGAACAGAATTTATTTGGTTTAAAACCCAATATACATGGGATTGATACCAAAACATACAAAACATCACAAACATGAAAAAAGTTATTATTACATAAAACATAGTCTTAAATGTCCAACACTATTTATGGAAAAAACTGCTTAAATATGTCGGTTAAAACATTTCATACATAATAATACATCAGATTGTATAATGTAATGGTGAGTAAGGTGGTACCAGACAACGAAGTCACACTAAGAAGGATCATATAAATGAAATTAAATTTTAGGAAATGTGTCTCTTTCACAATACATTTCATTTATGCCTTCCACTATTACTTTTAGAATATCAACTTCTTCAGTGGAGAGCATAAACTTGAACTTTTCTTTGTCGTTCATAACTTGAAAATCTGGGGTTATTTCAGCAATTTTGCGGAACAGTTTTGTTCTTAATTTATTTAATTTTGGACATGAAATTAAAAAGTGAAATTCATCTTCAGTGTCTGTTTTGCACAGATGACATAATCTTTCATTAATTGTTAACCCATGATGTCGCCCTTTTTCTTTAGCTACATATGTAAGTTACTGTCACTTATTCTAATTTTTATAAAAATTTTTATTGCATACTTATCAATATTTAGAGTTAAATAGTTTTCAAGTTTATAATTCTCTTTGAATTCTCTGTACGTTCTTAATTTATGACCATTTAAAGTCTTACAGGTAAATACTGCCCTGGACAATGTTCCTCAAGTGGACAATACTGGACAATACCGGATAATTGAAATTTTAAATGGTCAAATTGCTGGACAATACAAAGTTTAAGTGGTCAATACAAATTCTAAGTGGTCAATAGTATATACATTGTATCTGACTTTATTTTCATTTAATTTTTTTTATTTGTTTTTTTACCAGTAAATACTGCCCTGGACAATACTCCTCAAGTGGACAATACTGGACAATTATAACCTACTTTAACAACTATTCCCCACACCTGTCTGACAAGGGTATCAATATGCCTATTATAGGTCCAAATAGTAAGCTGTCTTTTATTACAATCATACAGTATCGTCCAGTATTGTCCACTGCCATGGACAATACTAGTATTGTTAGTATTGTCCGCCCTTTTTGCCAACCTTGTCAGACATGTTTTTTCTACTCTCCAAATTTTCATGCGTTAAAATAATTTGGACGCTATATTTTAAAGATTTTTCTGTGAAATTATGGATTTTAACACAGGATTATGCATTTCTTGAATCTGTTTGGATTTAATTATTGTTTTTCAGGAAGTCTAACATCACGAGGCTGAGAAACATGGAGTTGTGGTTCACCTGTGGGTGCCATCAGTAAATGTCTACATTTGCAGACCTCTCTGCTTTTCCAGATGTCTGAGGGTTTTAGCTGTTCCCCTGATGGCACAGCAGTTTCTTTCCAAGGTCCATTTTCGTGCACGGGACATTCAGCTTTCCTCCACCTTTAAATACTGCTGGAGACAAGCAAGATATCGGTAAGGATAGATGGGTTGTCCTGACCAGCTCCTGCTCACTACCTTGATATTTGTCTTCATTATTGGTTTGTATGTAGTCCTCTGGTAATCTGGTAATGGCAAGGGAAATGGTTACAAGGAGGGGGGTCCTGCCAGTGAGAAGGGTTTTTACGGTGGATTAGACGCATCAGGTTAGGGGGCTAGGTTAGGTAGACACACAGAAACCTGTACAAATGCGCTGGGGTCAGCATAGATACAATAACGTAACCCTCAGTCCACTACGTTCCCGTGAGGGTTACAACTTGGTCCCATTACCCGTAATGAAGCAGCCCCAATGTGATTCACATCGGGCAAAATAATGGTTTTCTTATGAGCTTATCAGACCTTTGACATGTTTGATAGTAAAGAATCTCCAAATTAACATTTTTCCTCCTTAATCAATAAAAAAATATGCATATTCTTCCTTATGAAAAGTGTTGCACATCAAATTGAAAATCTGAAGCAATGGCTTTAAAATTATCGCCATTATGACAGAGACTGATGAATAAAATCGTAAAATGCTGCCACGGATTCTGCAAATCATTGTTGGTCATAGACCGGAATTTAACATTAATATTATCCGCAAATGACCAGATTTGGTTTTAAAATCCTACATCCGATCTTGTTCACAGACCTGTCAAGTCTCACGCTTTCGGCGTGAGAGTCACGCTTTCAAACCCAAAATCACACTCTTCAATGTCACGCTTTTTAAATTTTCCAGAATAAAATTTATTTCAAATAGAAAAAGATCCTTGAATAGATACGACATACAATGTTTTGCATATTATTTCACACATACGGTTTATTTTCGATAAATATCTACTAAATAAAACATTATTTTCATTTGAAGGTCACAGATATGAAAGCAAATTTCATTTTCTTTTCTTTTTATGACAAGAATTTTGTCACAAAGTCTTTGCTATGACCACCTGATTTGCTCTCAGAATGGACCATTTTGCAACCTAGAAAAACAATTTTGCAGGGCAAACAACCAGATCCCCCATCTCACTAAGGGAACCCAAACCCCCTTGACAGCTCTGTGGTCATCAAAATTAATTTCAAAACGGCCGAAACTTGGAAAACAATTTTGAAAACATGTTTCAAAAAAGAACGTTTGAGCCACTTAAGGAGATATTTTTCAGAAATATAAGAAACATAAGCAGTAAAAATTGATTATGTTTATACATCAGTAGGTATTTCGCTTGCAAATTGAAAAAATTTCGCTCCATTACGGGTAATGAGACCAAGTCGTAACCCTCACGGGAACGTAGTGGACTGAGGGTTACGTTATCGTATCTAGGGTCAGCATTACAGAATGCTAAGACACCTCCAACCGTCCTTCTATGGTGGATGTGTACATACATAACATGTGGCTTTGCGGCGGTTCTCCTAGAGAGGAGGTTAAGATATCATACAGATACAGATTGTCCCCCACCTGATCAATGTGGGGTGGGTACAGGTCAACTCGTACCTTTGCTAACTCGTACCTTACCAACTCGTACCCAATTTCTACCATCTTGTACCCTTTAGGAAATAAACATGCAATCATTATCATATACATTTTGTATGGTTAATACCTTTAAAAAATATTATGTAATTCAAACACTAATATGTTTTGATTGCGATTTGTTTTATTAAAAAAAAAGGATCATAATTAGGAAATAAACATGCAACTATTAGTTATCACGAAACATAATGAAGAGAAAATAGTGTTGTTGATCGTGTTGTCAAATATCAATATTTATATATCTGCATAGTTGTATATTTCGAATTAAATATTGAAAAATAAGAAATCTGGATTCATGTAAAATCTGTAAAAAAAAAAATAACGTAGAGCCTACAGTAAGGCCAAGAAAACAGGTAAAAAAACATGCTGATAAATTCAAGAAAATTAAAGCAACTGCTCAAAGGGAGATAAGAAAAACTCAAAGGAAATACATGGAAGCAAGGACGTATATTTAAATATCTAAATATACGTCCTTGATAGAAGAGGTTAGATGAGAAATCAAAATCTTTCTGGCAATTCATGATCATAAAGAAGAAGAACACTTCTTTTGTGGTTTCACTCGTCCTGGAAGAACTCTTTCTTATTCTTTGTGTAGAATAAAGATCGATGACCCCCATATATACATCATGCAGTACCTGTGGGTTGATGTATATAGATAAACACAGCACATAAAATCAAAATTTGAGTATCAGAATCAGAATATTTTATTACCAAATTAGGGCCCCAGGAGGGCATGATACATCAAACATTTAATATTGGTATACAAGTACAATATTACAGAAAACGATATAAACAATAAATAACAATTAATAATTATAATAAAAATAATAAATAAAGGCATATTAATGCACGTCTACCACAGATGCACTTCATACTATGAAAAATTGAGTAATATTAATAACATACCTGGTGCATTTGGAAAAAAAAGAAAGAAAAATAAAACGCATTCACATACAGAACAGAATGCAGCAGGCACCACGAGACGATGCACAGGGGGATTTTTCCACTGTGCCTGTCGCAGTCTGTCTATGATGGTTACATAGATCTAGCAATCATACCGGTAGGAACAGCAACAAGTTAAAGGAAATAAAGGTATAGTAATGGATGGTGCCATATAATAGAAAAAAATAAAACAATAAAAAAATAAAAATAAAATAAAAAAAAAAAAATAATAATAAAATAAAAAAAATAAAAAGAGCAAGAGGTCAGACAGTTCATGCAGTTTATAGCCTGCAAAAAGTATCAAGGGACGGTGCCATAAGGAGAGAATACCTTCTTATACTTAGTGCAGGCCACACAGTTTCAACCAAAATCACTACAATCTTAAGGTAATATAGGCAACTTGCAGAAAGTATCAAGGGACGGTGCCATAAGGAATAAACTTGCTCATACTTAATGCAAGCTGTCAAGAAACCCCAAAAAATACAAATCATGTAAGCACAACAACAAGCATCAAGGGACAGTGCCATAGTTATTATTAACAAGATAATAAGAATCTCATACTTAGTGTAGTGCAAACAGGGACCCTAAAATAAAACATACAATATAGGCTAGAGAAAAAGGGAATCATACTACCTATTGCACACTGGGTGTTCAGATTCCAGCTTTCAACTTCAACTTGACCTGAAGTGCACCAATACAGATGCACCACATAATAGGGGGCGTAGCCCCCCATAAATACTAAGAAATGTCAAAATTTAATCATCATATTCTGTATACCGTGTTTCTATTTTTCTTTCAACTTCCGTTATGCAGTGTAGGATTAAGCGTGCGTAGCGCGCAACGGAAGGGAGTTGAATCTTCATGGAGCTCATGTAGCAAAATTTAACATAAATGGAAAATTACGAAATTGTATTTGATACATCTGTAATAAACAGAGTTATAAAATTTTGAAAACAAAGTAATAACAAGGATTTTTCGTTCTCTCTTTCAAAAGTAACCGATTTCATCGGAAAGGCACTCGGGCAACGAGATCTCGTTTTCCATAGCAACCATAGTAATTTCAGCATCATAGACGGCATGATGTTCCCATGTTTACGTGTTCACGTGAACTGTGGTACTTTTATTCCTAGATAATTCAATATTGATAAGCAAATTGCGTAAGTTTTTTTGCAGGAAATAACAAAGATAGATCTTCTGAAAATAACGTTTTTCACGTTTTCATCACTTCGGATTTCAGATGACAAAATCTCAAGAAATTCCCTCATTCAGGAAGGCATTAGTTTTCCAGCCGCACCTCTTTTTCTAAACCATTGCAGGTATTGATTACACATTTGGTGTGAGTATACCTCTTCGAATTTACAGATGAATTTCGTCTTGCGAACTTGGTTCTAATCCACTTATTTTGATAGGGTTATTGACTCTCCATGAATCAGAAAACTTATGTTTTTACTTTTTTGCTGTTGTAATACACAGAGCCTTCTTTTAAAGGTTAATCATTGTTGTATATTACTGCTATGCCCCATATGACCTATTAATAGGTCACACCTATTTGCATATTACCTTAAACTTATCCCTATCGTTGAAACTATTTCAATATGAGGGTACGAGTTGGTAAGAATTGGGTACGAGTTGGCAAAGGTACGAGTTGACATGGATTCATGTGGGGTCCACTGCCGCACTGGTAGCAAGTATCTGGATCTAGAGTTAGTTTGGACAATGAAAACGTTGACAAAGCATGAGCTATCTTTATATTCTTTTCAGTCATGAGTTCTTGTGTGTGATAAAAAATTATGCATCTTTAATATGCCAACAAACCCTTTTTACCTCATACCTAAAGTAAAAACAATATTTGCTTTCTTGCCGGCTGAACTGGTGCCTGAAATGTCCCAAGAGCCTGTAGAAAGGAGAAAATCGGCAACCAGTTTTGCACGCTTTCATCGTAATCACATAAATGTTTTTATACGAAATTTATCTAACTACCTAAACGAAAATTCAGGAGATGTAAAGAAAAAATGGACGTTTATCATGTCGAATTCTACTAAAAAAATGTTCTCGGTTTCGAGGGCGGAGGTCACTTTTGTAATTTATTATTTGTTTATATTATAAATTTTCCTAAGTTACCTTAAATACTTATTTTAGCATATTTTATAAAACATTCCAGGAACAAACGGGATGTGACAGATTAAACGATATAAGAAAAAAACAAAAAAGAAACAAAAAAAAAAAAAAAAAAAAAAAAAAAAAAAACAGAGACCGAGAGATTTTTATCTGGAAAACACATTTTGTTTCAGTGAAAATGGTTTAGACTGACATGGCCTGATACAAAGTCACAGAGATGTTATGTCACAGTTATCAGGATTCCTTGAAGATACATGGGACTAATATAACAGGGATTCGAAACTATTTACAAACCATTTTGATCGAATCAAAAGCTCTGTCCTGGCAGGGACTATACATTACTGTAATGTATAGTCCCTGGTCCTGGCTACGAATTTTGGCTGCAACTTTTGCTTTACTTAACAATAAATTATTCTAAAATTTTTGCCAAAAAAACTGATTTATCGCATTTACAACATTAAATTTTCATTCACACAACAGTGAAATTCTAAGTTAAAAATGGGTAATAAATGCAAGTGAGTTGAGGAAGGCCATATATAAAAAATTATAAATAAAATAAATGTTAAAAAAGCAACTGGGGCAGACGGTTTACCTGCAAAAATAGTAAATGGGAGTAAATCCATCATAGCATCTCAGCTGTCTAGTTTAATAAACTTAACAGTCGATACGGGTGTTTTTCCAGATAAACTTAAAGAGGCGCAAGTAACACCTTTGCACAAGAGAAATGATCCTCTTGCTGTAACAAATTACAGACCAGTCAGCGTTTTACCTATTTTTTCTAAATTATATTTAAAGGTTTTGGAAATTCAGTTGTATGATTTCTTTTATTCAATTTTTAATGATTATCTATGTGCTTTCAGGAGGGGACATGGGTGTCAGACCACCTTGCTCAGATTACTTGAAGATTGGCGGGCAGCTCTTGATAATCATTTTATAGCGGCTGTACTTATGGATCTTTCTAAAGCATTCGATTGCTTACCACATAATATTCTCTTAGATAAATTATCAGCTTATTGAGTTTCCTCTCATTCAGTTTCTCTCTTAAAATCATATCTTTCTGATAGAAAACAGCAGATAAAAGTAAACAGTGTTCTGAGCAGATGGTCTGACATCCAAAAAGGCGTACCTCAAGGGTCAATATTGGTGCCATTATTGTTTAATATTTTTATAAACGACATATTTTATTTTGTTAAAGGAAGTAATTTGTATAACTATGCTGATATTTTAATATTTTTATAAACGACATATTTAATTTGTTAAAGGAAGTAATTTGTATAACTATGCTGATGATAATACCTTATCTTTTAGTAGTCCAGATTATGATGTCCTTATTTCCACTTTAGAATCTGAGTCTCAAGTGCTTATTGACATGGTTCAAGGTAAATAAGATGCAGGCTAACCCTGATAAGTTCCAGGTGCTGGCAGTTGGTTAGAAAACATATTAAAAAAAATCCGTGTATTAAAATTCAAGAAAATACGTTATCGTGTGAAGAAACAGTAAAGTTATTAGGTATAGATATTGACTTTCAACTTAAATTTGATACACATACTAAGGAATTTGTACAGAAAGGCGTCACAACAATTAAATGTACTAAAAAGATTGGGATCTATGTTATCTAAATTAAATAAACTTACCTTTTTTCATACTTTTATATTGAGTAATTTCAATTTTTGCCCTTTGGTTTGGCATTTTTGTACAGAGAAAAATTCTAAAAAACTGGAGAGAATCCAAGAAAGAGCGTTGCGTTTTATTTATGAGGATTCTACATCGTCATATGAAAATTTATTGGAAAAGCCAAAGTACCAGCCCTGCAAGTCAGAAGAATCAGAACAATGGCACTTGAGACATACAAAATTATAAATAATATGGCACCTCCCTGTTTAAATGATTTGGTTAAAATTAAAAATGCAAAATATAATTTCAGGTACAATCACATTTTAGAAATTCCACATATTAAATCTACTACGTACGGTAAGATCATACATCACTCTTTAAGTTTCTGTCTAGTTCGGGATTTCGGGAATTAGATAAAACCCTTACGGTCCGCCCTCTTTCTTGCCCATTTCCCATTCCCCCTCTCCTTTCTTCCACTTTCTCTTTGCCCTATCCGCCTCTTCATCAATTTAAAATGAAGTTCATATTTTTCTTAATGTCTGCTACATGTCACAAGATCCCATGCAGTCTCTACAGCTAACGATTATCGAGAATTGAGTGGGGGCGCGACCATTTTCGGGACGCCGGGATTGACCAATTTTAGCCTCGGGAAATCGGGATGGCCATTTTTTAAGGCCGGGATTTCGGGATGAAAATGCCATCGGGACACCGTGGGAAAGGGGTGTTTTTAGACCCGGAGACCGGGATTCTTTGGTAAAATTTATCGGGATTGGCAAAAATTTGTTTCTTAAAACATGACAATCTTCCGGGTCGGCACGTTTCGCAAAAAATGTCCAGGATTTCGGAATTTGCTATTTTTATGACGGGAAATCGAGATGAGACCCCCATTCGACCCCCCCCCTCAGCAGTAGCCATGAAAATGTATTTTATCATCGTTATTAACCGTGGTTAACGTAATAATACGGTGCTGGTCAATTATTTTCAACTTAATGTTCCGGTCCCGACCTCATAACGTGAAGATGAAATCACTGCACGTAATGAAAAATGACCACACGTAAAGAAGAAATGACCACAAGTAATGCATAACTTACTACAAGTACAGAAAACAAAAGTATAGCGAAAGTAAAGAATAATCGACACAACGTAAAGATGAAACGACATCACATAATTAAAAATTCACTGCACTTAAAGACAAAACCACATAACGTAAAGACTAAACCACACAACGTAAATATAAAACGACATAAAGTAAATATAAAACCACAAAAGGTAAATATAAAATGACATAAAGTAAAGACAAACTGACAGAACGTAAATACGGAATAGCATAAAGTAAATATGTAATCACAAAAAGTAAAGATGAAATGACAGAAAGTAATTACTAAACCACAGCAAGTAATAAGAAATAACTTGCCGGACCATTTCAGGACTGAAAATAGTTTCTCACATTTTAGGAGCCTGATTCAGTCCTGGAATGGCTCCGATTGCCGTTGCTCTGCTTGCAGGTAAATTCACCTAAATACTATGCTAGTTCTTGTTTAATATATACATTATATTCGTTATGTTGCTTGTTTGTTTTTGCAGCTTTGCTATTGCTATTTATGATCTATTTTGCTTGCTGTTCTCAGGAAAGAAGTTAAATTTCTGACAAATCATAGTTTTAATTTTTAACGAAAATATAAGTGATTAATATGTAAGTGTTTTAAATTTCTAACTTGCATTTGCATTGTTTTTATTTTTAAATTTTGGATAAATGCAAATTTTTAGATTCAAATGAAATTCTCATAGTATTTTTAGTATTTAATGCATTTTTAATTCAAATGCAAATTGATACATCATTGACTTCTTACTATGTAGTATTATTTACTATGCTCCTTGTATTTTTATTTGCATGCAATGTGTTGTTTTTATGTTATGTATATGTTTTTTATATTCGGTAAAAAGCTCTACAGAGCTTGTGTTATTATGTTATACTGAATACCGAATCTCAAATAATGTTTTACTTACTTACTTTTTTATGCATGCATGCATGAGCATGCATAAATTTTTCGTGTAACCGATGTCCTTTACCATCGTGTAGCCTATTCATTACTGGGTTCAGTGGTATATAACAATTTTACATTATTGTGTTTGGATAATGTGCAAACTTACCTTTTCTCCAGACAACCATGCAAAAATTGTCAAAAACTTTCCCCCTAAGCATATATGCTTCCCCCCGCTATATCTGCCTGTACCCTGTGATATTGTAGTCCCAGAAATTAATTAACAGTTTTTTCTCGGTCTTCACCCATACAGGGACTATATATACGTAATGTATAGTCCCTGACCCATATGATGCCTATTGATTTCAAAATATTTCATCTCGGGGAAAAATATCATGAGCTCTGCAATTTTCATTTTACTCTAATTGAAATCGATTCTTCCAATAGAGCATAAATTCAAGACACGTAGTTATTTTTTACAACACTCAATTATCCAAACGGAAAGATTTCGAGTCTTCTTGGAATGGTCTGGAATTGGTTAATCATTTACAATATACCTAATTCAAGCCTTTATTCAACGCTGATCAAATAAATTGGCGAAGTTGGCGAAATTGCAGCTCATTTGCATAGATCAAAAACAGTCTAACAGTTATTAACAGGTTGCAATTGACAGTTGTGATTAATTACAGTTCAAATTAAACATTTGATTTTTATATTCTTTTAAACTCAAGCAATGTCGGCTTTTCTCTGAACATGTTTCTCTGAATACGCACCGACACAGTCAAATAAAATGACACGACAGTCAAATCGATTCGTGGCTACCCCTGACAAGGCTTTGCCAGAGATGCATTTTTGTGAAAATTAGCTGCCTCTGAATCCTTTATCAAACATGTTAAGTTCTTCTCAGGACTTCGTCTGGATGAAAATTACTTATGTAGGTTGGTTTCTACTATTTAATCTGCAAATAGCAGACTTCCTCTATAAAGTTTTTCTCATATGCGAATATGTCCCAGGACCATGTACAGTTCCAAGGTAGATAAAAATGAGCCCTACAGCTAACATGGTGAACACAAAGTCCTTTCTTTTCTTATCATTGATCATGATATTGATACATTGCAGTTTAACAACCTCTGATGTGTCGGGAGAATTCCATCCTTTAGCCATATAGCACTTTTCGTCCCATCCCACTGTGCGCATGCGCGGAAATCATAGTATGACTGGTCAAATTTTTTAACAAAGAATAGTACTGCGATAAATTTTCTATCAGATATTTAACAAGTTTTTCCATTACCGTTTCAATATTCCCTGTTATTACGAGAAAGTTTAATTTTTAATCTTTATATAAGTGTTTTAAAAATCAAAATAAGTTAATGTTAAAGTGTGGCATTTTATTGTTAAAGAGAAGAGGTAAATCACTATAACAATGCAATCAAAATGTTCACTTTTTGGTCGAGGTCCCCCTCTTTAAATACCAAAATAGAATATTTCTGCTTTTTATATATTAAATTCCCTTATATTGTAATAAAATATAAAAATAGATCTATCTTGCAATATTTTTCATTTAAAAATAAGTTACGATTAAAGTGTGGCATTTTGCGATCAAATTTTATGATTTTTGTATAATATTGGTTCTGACATGTGTGAAATAGATCTATGATCGATCAACCGGGCGATCGACTAACCAAATCCCATAAGTCAGGGCGAGCCAGAGACAATACATTATTGCCATTGTGTATAATTAGTAAAAGAACTGGGAAAATATGTTAAAAAAAATATTAATAAGTAACAAAATGCAATAAAAGTGTTTCGGAATATCAAATTTTGAAGAAAAAAAATACAGAGACCACTAGCAATTTCGATTTGTAAACAATAAACTTCAAGATTTGTATAATTACGAAATTGAAATTGTTGGATTTTTATTATTTATAAACTTTTAAAATTTGAAAAAAAAATAGAATATGACATTCATTTTCACACATATTTATTTTGAAATTCATATAATTTCTTTTATCGGATAAATTGTTTATTTTATTAATAATTACTAATCAGGAAATGTCACAGTATGTAACAGCTTCTCTACGTTATCTCAATTGGAAGATTATGTAAGCGATGTTTTATACAACAATTTTATGATATTTTGAAATTGCAATTGTCAACTGGACAATAAAAAAAATGAAATTATAATTATTCAGCATTGTATTTTTTTTTTAAATTCGCAACTGGGCATATATATTAGTTTTACCCCGAAACAAAGAGTATAGGAAACCAATTTGATTTTTGAACATTTTTAATTTATTTTCCTGAAATTAAAGAAAAGGGTTTTTGTATTTTGTTATAAATGATTGTTGAACATGACATTGTGTATTTGTTAAACGATAAAAGAATATGTGTATTTGCATATAAGATCTATATTGATTTAAAAAAAAACTATATTTAATATTTCATTTTGTTATTATTTGGAAATTACATTTCAAATTGTCTTTTTTTACAAGGTTACATGATAAACATAATGCGCTATCTTTATGTCGGTGTGAAGTACACCGCAGTGCAAAAGCAAGATATGTATCATTGATATCGCTTGTATTTGCTGAATAATCCTGCATCTTTTTCTGCACTGGAGGACTGACTGGCCATCTTTTCAAGGACTGATCTTTCATTTCCGAGGACTGATCCCCTTTTTTCCAGAATTAATCATTCATTTTGCTACTCAAATTTCTTTATGGTAATACCAAAACAATTTACATAACATCCACAAAGTGTTCTTTAACTTTGACAGTTAAAAGAAAGCAGATCTCATCATCTGAAGAGACAAAATGAGAGATAGAAAATTTACATGCCAAGATTTCCTTCCTTGTATTGTATCTTCACATGCCCAAATATTTTTAAAACATTTGTCGCAATACACATGGTATCATGACCAGTTGGTCCTGGGTGCGTCTAAACACTGCTAAGAAGCTTCTTAGTGCACTAAGAACATTAAAGTGCCACTAAGAACCCAAAGGAGACATTTTATTTGCATCCTGAACAAACCATAATAGCGATTTGCAAATAAATGTCATATTTACAAAGTTTGGTAACAATACTATGTATAGTTTTACAGTGTTTTGACTTTTTGTAAACTTTTTCAAAATTTGTACACATATCGTAAATCAAATAAGCGTCGCTTAAGTAAACAACAACCGTTTTCTCACCAATGTGTTAAGTGAATCCACATGACCTCTTATCCAACTCAGTCAAAGTCGACACAGAGAACAAAACTGTAAATTTGCCCATGGGGTGATTTTTATTTCATATATATATATTTTTTTATCTTTCATAATATATTCTGTCATAATGTCTTTCAATTTCTTTCATAAGTTGCAATCAAGAATCTTTTTCAGTTCTTTGTGATACGTGATACATGTCCAGGCAAAATTTAGTGAAGCGGTTATACAATCGCAATAAACTTGAATTTCGGGTACATTTTCGTTTCAGTTTTATTAATGTGCTCAATAAAAACTAGAGGCTCCTGTGAGACCTCCAGTGGCTTGACACGGTAATAAATATTATCTTTTTTTATGCAACATATTCAAATTCATATTAAATGTTTAAATTGATTGCAAATAAAAAGTTACGTTTTGTCTTAGTTTGGTTTTGAACAGGTAGAAAAAGATTGTGTACATATAGTTCATACCGTAATATATCTTCAATATATCAGTGGCAGATTCAAAGGGCGGGCATAGGGGTGTAGGTCCAAGGCACGGAGCCAGGGAAATTGTTGTGGTATTTCTTGGTAAAATATCGGTATATTCATAAAAAAAAATACATGATTGTCAAAAAAGGGGTTCCAACCCCCGGAACTACTCGATCCCCTGATCCGCCTGTGAGTCCCCTTTTTAACCTTCAAAGAAATACCTGTAGAAATTACCCGTAAGCCCGTTATTTTAACTGTACGTGAAAAGTGATATTTATAAGATTTCTCATATAACAAATAGTAAAAAAAATCACCTCCCCCGCCCGGCGATTTTCATACCATTTTCGGGGTTTACTCCCCCAATTTAATCAAACATTTATCCGCACCGCCTTGTCGATCTGCGCTTGAGAACACAATATGCATAATGCAAAAGGGTCGGACATGCAAGGGTTTTACATGTGCGACTATTCAATTGACAATTAAGTATAAACAAATAAGGGTATACATACATCAAGTAAACTGAAACAATATCAAAACCAATGGTGACTTCAAGTTGAAGAACAACAATAAAAGCGTTGTTCCATTGCTTTGTTTTACCATGTATTTGAAGAGACTTTGTCTCATGTGCATTTACTCCATATCCCCTCATTGCATAATCATAGTATTCAGAACATGCTCTAATTGTCATTAGAAATTGTTTTTTCAGGTCCGGAGTTTGTTTCGAATATGTATATACATGTACGATCTCATGAACAACTGAATATTCAAACTGTAAAGCAATAATGGCATATCTCTGCTAAAACTGACAACTAATAAGAACAACTTTGATTCGATATCACACACCACACAAAATACCAAAGTCACTGTGAATTTACTTTCTTCATATTGTCATTTCGGCAACTTACAAAAAATGTATGTCTCTTCAACTTATGTCTCTTCAGTGCAGATCAAATCAAAGCATTTGGAAATCTAAAAACTGATCATGATTCAGGTTTGTCGGATCTAAATGACATGAGGTCTACCGAAATATGTCTAAAAGCTGATAGAGAACAAATTACCAAACATATCTAGATAGAAAAGCCAAAATCAGCTAGAACAGAGCTATACAAGAGGGAGATACTGTTTAGTTTTTAAACAAAATTTCCTTAAATATAGATATTGCATGTTTCCAAATAAAATCTGTTTTCGGGCCAGCACCACTAGGACTGGCTAATGGGTCGGTGAATACCCTCGAGGAATAACAGTCCACCAGAAGTAGCATCGGCTCATGTAATTTAATTTTGGTTAAATATAAAAAAAACTGATATACACGATGTTTTGTTATAATAAGATGTACATTTCTTTTGTATAAAACTAAAATAAAAAAAAGAAATTAAAAAAAAAAATAAGAAGAAATGTAAAAGAAAAGGATTTGTAAATAAATGTATAAAAATATATATTTTTATCAAGTTTCATATTATTATTGCTTTGATAAACTGAAGTGTTATGTGTTACAATTTCACACTTATAAAACATAAAAAATATTTTGCTAAAAATTCTATTTAATAAGCAAAGAAGGGAAAAAGATATACCTTTTCCTACATTTGTTTTAGTAAATTGATAAATAATTACCCTGAAGCATCAGACAACGTCAAATTTTACTAACAAGGCTTTTTTACATAAAATTATTCCACTAAAATACACAATTATAGGTTTTGAGTAATCACCTTACTCATGAACCCGTTTTTAGGTGTATATTTCCCGTCTATCGTGTTCTTAGTGGCACTTCTATGTTCTTAGTGCACTAAGAACCTTCTTAGCGGTGTTTAGACGTACCGGTCTTCTTGATTACATGTTTGTATTTTTAATTTCTCTCTACCCCGAACTTTTGTTTAATCTCAAACAAGATATGTTTTAGACCTTAAATAATTATATTTATCTAATTGCAAAACATAAACCCATTTTGAGGGTTATAGCAATACAAGATACATACATAACAAACATAATTCATTACAGATTTAGCATAGTATAATATTGATACAAAGACATCATCGGCCTCTCTTCCTTAGTTCTAATGACTGTTTTATATAAAAGACACTACTGCCTTCAATATCATCGGGTGTTGTTGGGTTAAAAACAATACGTAATTTTATATTATTTGGTAAAGTAGAAAAGGATGTAAAAATATTATAATTTTGATAATGATCAAATAGGTTCTTTCTTTAGGTGAAAAAGAAATGATATTCATCTTCAATAGTCTGACATAATTTACATAACCTTTAATCTCTTAGACTTTTAACATATCTGTCCTTTTCGATTAAAAGATCATGGTTATCCACTCTAACTTTCGTCATTAGTTTTCTTGTTTCTTTATTTGGATAAGTTATTTGATCAATGCGAATATCTACAAACTAACCAACTATAATAATTACCACTTTAAGAGCTATTTTGCCTTTTATTATTTCGTTATTTTTTGTTTTACTATTACCATCTTTAGAAAACAGTTTCCGTGTAAGATTTCAGGAGAAACACATTTTTTACATTTTCTCATTTATCAGGAATGTATCAGAACATTGCTAAATGAAATTGAGGCTTAAATTGAAAGGCTTGACAAATGTTCAAATATCATTTCAGATCTAAGTTACTGTAATGTATTTATTGTTGATATAAACAAATTAAATAAATAATTTCGTCAATATTATATTATTGCAATTAATCTTCCATGTCTCTTTTTCTATTATACCGTAAAGCTAGTGACTGTGAACAGACAGCCTGTTTTTGCATTGTTGAGCCTCTATATGAGTTTATGAAAATATTATAAGAAGTAGCATTTTATTTTTGTCCAATCAATGAAAATAAGAAATAAAACACCTTTAAGTTATAGTAAATCAAAGGTATTCGAGAATAGTATTTTACAGAAATGATCAACAAAGGGGAGGCGATATTTAATAAAAAAAGATAAACACTGTTCGCGTTCAGCAACATACCCGGAGATAAATTAGTGTGCAGTAATATACCCGGAGGTGTACAGTAGATCATACTGAGGTGTAAAAATTATCACTTGATTATCAACAAAGAATTACCATATGTTATTGCTTAGTTTCCGGAAACTATTCCTTGAGGGGGAAGCATTAGCTACATCTGATATATAAGCACCCCCGTCAAGGTTGTTGAATTTGGACTTGTTCACGATAGCCCCGGGGTAACTCTCTAGTAAAATTTCCGGGGACGTGCGGCTTGGGATTCAAAATTAGTACCCAAATTAATACTAAAATATCGAAATTCATTACCCGAATGAATGCTGTCATAATGTAAACATCCATAAAAAAATAAAGTAAAGCATGAATTTTGCGCATTTTTGATCAGAAACAGGAAATCATAAAATCTAGCTCATTAAAATTGTATATTAATAATAAAATTCAGAAATTTTATTTCATATATTTCTTATAATTTTGAAACAAACTGAAAAAAAACACCCCAAGTTAATACAGGATGAAACGAAAATAGACCTAAATATTTATGAAAAGGGCAAATATGAGTATCAAATAAATACTAGAATTTGCAGACAAAGCACCCGTAGATGCACGTCCCCGTAAACCAATATGTATGAAGTTGCCGGCCATCTGTATATATATTGCTCAGCCAAATCTCCATATTGCAATTGCAAAGTTTTCTTATAATCAACTCGATTAGTATCCTGTGATCGTTTATATGTTGTATTGTTTATTGGTCAATTTGTCGGGCAAGGATGACAGTGTTTGTAAGAGAAATTTTCCCGATATATTATGCTTGCTGATTACTCCGCATCCATTACAAGGGGGATACATGGGTGTGGCGTTGTTCAGCTTCCACTCAAACCAGTGGTAGGGGCCTTCTTGAACTTACTATTAGGTAGGAGTGTCATGGTAACTTCAAGATGAAGAACAACATTAAAAGCGTTGTTCAATTTGCTTAATCTTACCATGTATTTATAGGGATTTTGTCCCATGTACAATTACTCCATATACTTTTATTTGTTCATAACATCTTTTTCTTAATGACCAGATTTGTCTTTGGTAGAACATGTCAGTCTTGCATATGACTTTCGTCCTTGACCTCAATTTCACTGACGGTCCAGGGACCACTTTAAGTTTCTCTGACTAAGTTCGTGTCTCAATAACTGTAATTGGTAGGTCAATAATATTAAGTATGATCTTTGGTAGTGCATACCAGTTTGGCTTATGACTTTTGCTCTTGACCTCAATGAATTTCACCGTCTAGTGTCCATGTTAAGTTTCTCCGATTAAGTCCATTTCTCAATAACTATAAGCGGTAGTTCGATAATATTTAATATATAAGTTTTTCTTGAGTAGTACATGGCAGTCTGCAACATGGCTTTTGTATTAGGTAAGTTTCTCTACAACTAAAACTGGTAGGTCAGTGATATTTAGTATGTGGCTTGGTCTTCGGTAGAATGTTTGACTGGCAGTTGACTTTTGTTCTTGACATCATTTTCACGGTTAAGTGAGCATGTTAAGGTTTTCAGTATCTTTTAGTAGTATGTCAATGATACAGTGTGCATTTTGTTTGTGGTTTGGTTTTGGGTATTACATAATGTCCTGCTATATGGCTTTAGTCGTGGACCTTAATTTCACAGTCTAGTGAGCATGTTCAGTTTTTCTGATAAGGACAGTTAGATTTCATATTAATTTAGACGCAATTTAGACGGCTTGAAGTTCCGGTACCTCTAATCATGATAACAGATACGAAAACAAAAATTTTAGTTTTTTTCTTTAATTTTGATATTTACATATAGTTTCCAAAACGAGAACTAGTTGATTATGAAATTTCTCACATCGAGTTACATGAATTTTGCAAATGGTTGAAAGCGAGGCTTGCCGAGGCTTCCTTAGGCAAAAGCTGCAGATTTCATAATCTTAAACCTTTCAACAATCTTTTATAACTTAAATATGGTAAGTAGAGTGTGAGCAGAAATATTCTACATTCAAACAGGAAATACCCTGACATGACAAGTATTATGAGCCATTTATACTTTGGAGACCACTTTTACTCATAAAAATGGAGTTCTCCTGGTAAATGTAAAAAGAAACACGAGTTGAAAAAAGGAAAAGTTAAGCAATATATAAACTCTACGTTTTAAAGATGTAGGAGGAAAGTTTTATACTTAGAGAATTTGCATGCCTAAATGTGTACAGACAAGGTAAAAAAATACGCTCGGCTTTCAATCACTGCATAAATGATCACATATTTCCAACTAGATACCAAGCCCTGAATTATTTTTAGCACCACAATAATTTCAACTAGCTAAAAGAGAACAAGCAGAGTAAAATATCCTGGTTTCTGAGAAAAAAATAATAATTTTGTGATTTTATGCCTTAATACCGTTGCACTTGTATGTTTGAGAATACCAGGCAGCTACTTTGTTAAATTGAAATAATGTAATACAAAGTTGAATTAAGGGTAAATTTGCAAATGGCAAATTCAATACTTAGTGCTACATGCATGGAAATTGCTAGATTTTAATGCCGGCTAGGTTAGAATCGGTGAGACCATTATCATAGTACTAGTAACAATATGGAACTCTAGAAAAAAGTCAATGATCTCGCCGATTTGCACTTGGCAGACAGTGGTTTTGGCTATGATAATTCTCACAGACGTGTACGCATGAGGGTCATTTATTTGCCATTCTTCTACACCAAATCCAATAATACAAACGACATGATGAGACGAATACAGAAACAGAATCAGAATCCGAATATATCTTATTGTGATTCAAGACTCCCATAAAGAGCTGAACAATTGCAAATAAATTTAATATGATTATAATAATTAACACATACCCCAGGCCCATACATATAAGAAAATCCTGCATTATTGAACTCCAAAAGCACTCTATAAGCAATATCACTGATCAAAAATCAAAATCCAAGTAGCATTTACACCTTTGATATAAGGTATGCACAATCATTCTGCACAAGATAATTGAAGGGGTTTCAGAGGAATTGTGGTGACAATATGATACTTTGGTGTTTCAGCTGAAAATAGTCTAGTCCAATAACTCCCACAAAAATAATCCGATCAATAAGGCAGTATGGTAGGCACATGTACACATCATGACCAATAATCCTACCAAATATGAAAGCAATAAATCAAGCGGTTTTAGAGGATTTGCAGTGACAAGATGATACTTTGGTATTTTAACTGAAAATAGTACAAGTCCAATAACTCCCACAAAAATTATCCAATCAATATGGTGGTATAGTATGCACATATACACATCATGACCAACAATACTACTAACATTATACCCTCCGAAACTTCGTTGCGTGGGGTATGATTACAATGATGAATATTCAAAACCATAGACTTATTATACATTTAATGAGTGCACTATCTATGTGTAATAATATATGAACAAAGCAATCAGTTTATTTGACTGGCCTTCCAAATAATGAAAATTCACGTGTCACTTTAATGTATATTATAAATAGACGGCAGAATGTGGAAAAAACGAAATGGTTTCCTCTATGAAATAAAAAAAAGTTAAATTAAGTTACGATTACAGTTAATGATATTGACTTCAGTGCAGATAATGACCTCGACTTCGGCTCGGTCATTATCACCACCTCAGTCAATACCACTCTCCCGTGTGTAGTCTTTATTTCACTATAATGACAACTTTTTTCATAAACTATTATTAAATTAATCATAAGAGAAGGACTTTTCACAAGTCTTAACATTTTGAATACGGTTTGTAACTTTTATGTGATTTGACTAATTTTTTCCAATACTATTGGAGATCTTTTACCGGCTATATAATTTTGAAACACTATTTGAGATGATTCTTGAATTGCAAAATTGTTCATGTGATCGTGCACTTCAATTTTTACATATGTCCAGCAGGTTCACCTATCATCTAAGATGGCCGCTGTCGGGAAAATAATTCAAAATATCGTCCTACTAGAAAATCTGGACTTTGATCTTTGTAACAAAGCATCCGAAAAACGCAATCCTGAAATTTAGAAGTTGACAACTGATTCTATATTTCAGAGGGAAATTGTTCAGTTTTAATGATGAAACATAAAATTGGTTTAATGTTTTACTTGTGTTTCCGACAAAAAATATTGTACTGTTTACTGAAGGCTTATGTTATTTGCACATGATTTTATGGCACGTGAATAGATTAAGCCTTTTATGCTAGAACGCGTATATACATTAACAGAGATGAGACACATATCTTGCAAGTGCTCT
>MJUU01025088.1:188399-212362 GCA_002080025.1 Modiolus philippinarum
CCTTGATCTAGCGTTGCACTAGTAAATAATAACTTTAGCTGATCCATAACGGTATGATATACTAAGGTATCACTTAGCCAATACATCCAGACTTGGTAGAGGGTTTGTACTGAACCAATTTAACTCAAATATCTTCTATACATTTTACAGATTTTCTCTAATTTCCATCCAGTTTTCACATTTCCTGAATGGTGTGGAAACATTTGTTCTCTTCTTTAGAGAGGAGAACAAGTTTCGTGAAATTTCCCGCCAAATTTATTCGGAATACAATCCTCGGTGTTTTTCGTCAGTCATTAGAGAAACAATTTCCACAACTTAAACACGTTAATTATGAAATTTCTCACATCTCATTAAATATATTTTCAAATGTTTAAAAGCTCGGCAACCTCGCTTTCAAATATTTGAAAAATTTATTTAACTCGATGTGAGAAATTTCATAATCAACTAGTTCTCGTTATGGAAACTGTATTTCCATATTGTTTTTAGTTTCAAGTAAAAGTAATATGATCATTCTATCCAAAAAGACACATACATCATTAGGTCTTTGCTTGTACATGTACGAAATTTAAGGAGGAGCGTATTCGAAATTAAATCAAAATCCAAATGAACAGTACATTTACTATATTAAGTAAATGTATTTTCGATGAAAGACTGCTTGAATCGAGGTAGTTTAACATTTAACGAATTAAGATCGATTTTTGAACAACACAAAATTGAAAACAAAGTAAAAAAAATCAAATTTTCAATGTGAATATGACAATTAATGCTTCTAAATCAAAACACTTTTCGGCTGGTTGATTACATTTTTTTTAAATTTTTCTATTCCATTCTCTTTCTGCACCATTTATGTTTTTGTTACTTCTGCTTTGAGTATCTATTAATTATTAAATTAATTGTAATATATAAAAGAAAGTTGTAAAGTTCGAATTGTTTTTTTTTTTTTTCAAATCCAGTTGTTTGACAATAAATGTTTTTAAAATAACTAGCTTAAAACACAGAAAAACACGTCTACCATGTTGTGTTATTAATAGTTTTAATGATGGCATTTAATTCACTTGGAATCGAGGGACAATTTGTTTTTTAAATTGCATTTCAACAATTTCCAATTTTTTCATCCAATATAGATTAAAGGTCATGTGCCATTTTTGTCTTTTTTCATATTTTTCATATTTATCAGTTTGATCTTTTATTGTTTTCCTCCATATCTTACGTTTGTGGTTGGTGGTGTGTGTGTCAACAATGTATTTATGGGTACTTTTGTGAATTGCTACTTTGGCTGTTCTGTTCATTGTTTACTTATTCTGTTGCCAAATGGTTAATAGTTTAGAGGATTACAGTGCGGCCATTGGGGCATTTCATAATCGTAGGGTGAAACGACTTGGACTCATCAAAATATTTAAAGATTCATTTAGAGATATATTACTGACTAACCTGAAATGCTCGCTCTTCTTTATCTTCATGATTGTCCTTCAAAGTGTTAATCCTAATGTAAATATTTTATATCTCCTTTATGTACTGCACTTCATCCTCTTAATTGGTAATATTGAACAAAATCCTGGTCCCGTTAGTTTAGATTCCAGTCGTATTGGGAGTAAGTATATTACTCTTTGTAATTTAAATATTCGAAGCATAAGAAACAAATTAGAATTCCTGGAAAACTTTTCAGATGAATTTGACATATTGCTCCTGACAAAAACACATCTTGACGAAAGTATTTCCAATTCTGAATTGCTTATAGATTCTTTTTCTACAAATTTACATCGGAAAGACAGGTCGAATCACTCTGGTGGTCTTTTGATATATTGTTCTGATGAAATTCGCATGACTAGAATTTCCCAATTAGAAAACGATGCTGATGACACGCTTTGGGTCAGTGTGTATTGGAAAGGTCAATCTTTTATTTTATGTAACTATTATCGTCCACAATGGATAGATATTGATTACTGGACGAGATTAAGCTGCGCTATCGAGTTGGCCCAGGCAATGAACGAAAATATCGTGATTGTTGGGGATCTTAATTCGGACCTCTTCAAAGTACGCATAATAAATTAATTGACATAATCGAAACTTTTAATTTATGTAATGTTATTGAAAAACCGACAAGAGTGAGCGATCATTCCAGCACATTACTAGATCCGATCATTACGAGTGAAAATTTAAAATGTATATATTCTAATGTTTTAAATATACCAAATTATATTAGTGATCACTTTGCAGGAATTGCTTCGATATTATGTCCAAAATCAACCCCATGTACTTTCAAAAGGGAAATTTGGCAATACGACAAAATTGATACAGATTCATTTAAACAAAAATTAAATGAAATCAATTGGGATAGAAATATTGGAAATTTAAACGATGTTGATGAAATGTGCGAAAAATTCACCAATACGTTCATCGAAATTGCCCGTGATTGTATTCCCACAAAAGAAATAACTATCCATAAAAATGACAAGCCATGGTTCAATAACTTGTTAAGAAAAGAAATTAGAATTCGTGACCGATTGAGAAAAAATGCCTTAAAACATAACAGTTCTACTGAAATTAACAAATATAAAAAACAAAGAAATAAGGTTAACAATATGAAAAAAGTAGCAAAAGAAAATTTTGAAAATAAAATGGATAATTTTTTCCTTGATAATGCACCGAATTCGAAAACTTATTGGAAAATTATGAAACTTCTCATTAAATCAAACAAAGGTAGTGATTCTATGCCCCCTCTTCAAAATATTATAAACTTGGATAACTTGGATGATATTGTATATGACGATAAAGAAAAATGTGAATTACTGAATAATTATTTTTGTCAAATAACAAAACTTGATGAAGCAAACAGGGATGTCCCTGTTTTCAAAAACAGAACCGAAAGTTCATTGGATGATATTTATATCACTGAAAGTGAAATAATGGACGTTGTTAAAATTCTTGATCCTAAGAAAGCAACAGGTCCTGACAAAATTAGTCACAAAATGCTTAAATTTAGTATTGAATATATAGCTAAACCTTTATCTATTATATTTAATAAATCCTTAACACAAAATAAATATCCATCATCATGGAAGTTGGCCCATGTGATAGCAATTTTCAAGAAAGGTGATGTATCATTGCCATCTAATTACCGACCAATATCTTTAATTAGTTGTTTGGGTAAAGTAATGGAACGGGTGGTTTATAAGCATGTCTATAATCATCTGATCTCTAATCAACTTATTTATAAATATCAATCTCGTTTTCTATCGAAACATTCAACTGTTCACCAATTGATCGAACTTTATAATTCAATTGTAAACTCTCTTGAAAAGAAAGAGTATCATTGTTTCGTCTTTTGTGATTTTTCAAAGGCATTTGACAAGGTATGGCACAGAGAATTAATACAAAAACTGAAATCGTATGGAATAAGGGGTAATCTTCTAAGTTGGTTTCAAAGCTATCTTTGTGACAGGAAACAATTAGTTATTAATAAAAACTTTTCTTCAGATGCATGCAATATTTATGCTGGGGTACCCCAAGGTCTGTCCTTGGACCCCTTCTCTTCCTCATATATGTAAATGACATAGGTGAAAATCTTATTTCTCTTACTAGACTCTTTGCAGATGATACATCTATGGGATATTCCAGTGATAAAAAGGAAGAGGTTGAATTTATTATAAATCAAGACCTTAATAAAATAAATACTTGGTCCAAAAAATGGCCTATGTCTTTCAGTCCTGACAAAACAGAAATAATGGTATTCTCCAATACCGATGTCTCAGATAGCTTTAATTTTTCGTTTGACGACAAGACAATAGGTGTAACCAAAACCCATAAGCATTTGGGAGTTACTTTCTCACGAGATGCAAAGTGGAGCGAGCATATTGAAAATATAATTAATAGTGCAAGAAAACATTTAGGAGCGTTACATAAACTTAAATTCAAAATGAATAGACAAAACTTAGAAAAGATGTATTTAGTATATATTCGGCCTATTTTAGAATATGGTTGTGAAGTTTGGGATAATTGTCAAAATGAAAACTTCAACTTTTTTATAATTTAAAAAAATGGTTTAGCCTCACAATATTTAAATGAACTCGTCCCCCCTACCATTCAAAGTACAACAACTTACCCATTAAGAAATGGAAATGATTTAATTGTTCCTTTTTGTAGACTGTCTTTAACGTGTACGTCATTTATACCATCAACTGTCCGAGATTGGAATAAACTCGATGATTCAGTCCGCAATTTAGACAGTTTGTCGAAATTTAAAAGGAAAGAAGCTGAGCAACGAACTTGAGAATAGTCCTAACAATCTTATACCAAAATATTATATGTTTGGTTCGAGAAAATTAAATATTATATTAACTCAAATTCGTTGCTCAGCTTCTTTCCTCAACTCTGACTTATTTAGAGTAAATATTGTCCAATGCGCTTCTTGCAGATGTGGAGCTATTCAGGAGAACGCTGAACACTATTTTTTTGAACGCAATCAATATACCGAAATTAGAAATATTATGATTCAAAATTTACATCAATTATTAGTTCCAATTAATCTTGACCTTCTGATTATAGGTAATTCGAAGTTAACTTATGACCAAAATTGTACAATTCTTAAAGAAGTCCATAAATTTATAAAGGCGTCCAAACGATTCATCATCAGCTAGTGGATAAAACCATGAGTACAAATCTTTTCCCATGTAAATTTGTTGTCGTACCCACCAACCACAAACGTATCTGTATTTGCAGTTGTGAATTAAGTTAATGATTTACATTCTATATAATCTTTATTGTGCATGCTCTTTATATTATATTTCGTTATTGTTATTTATTGTTAACAAAGGAGAAGACTTCATAAGTTGGTAAAACTTGTGTCTCATCCTTTTTGTCTCTTTATTTTGAGCAAATAAAATAATTATAAACTATTAATAGTACATGTATCACCAAACAGTCCAAGGGTGATAATTTTGACAATCTGGTTTGATTCTTTACAGCCTTATTAGGTGTTAATTTTGTCATATGTTATAGATAAATATTTATTATACAAAGTATCCAGCGGAGTCCAAAAGCACAAAACAAAGACAATAAATATGTAAGTCATTTCGTTCTGGACTGTGGACAGGGAAATATGTCTATGCACAAGCTAAGGAGACTACATGCTTATGGCTAGATGGAATTATTTCGATGTCGAACTAAATGTGAAGTTACAAACCTACATAAATATTAATAATGACTTGAAATATTCACTGGAGATGTTTTAGTTTTACTATTCCATTGAGAATTCGTTGTATGTTATTGTACAGACGTCACATTTGCAATTGAATCTAGAAATTTAAAAGAAAAATATTCGTATCATATAATGGTTGTTAAGAATACAAGCAAAGTGCCTAAAGTGAGTTAACTTTTCAAATGTCCCTGTGCATTTCATGTGAAAACGGTCCCTGTGTAAAAAATTCTGTAGAACCCATTTCGTATCCGATTCCCATGAAATTTTCACTTTTAAAGGGAGTTTTATATGCAAATTAAGCTCACAATTTTGAAATAATTTTAAGTTGACTTGTTTCCTTATTGTCACAATTTACAATCTGAAATTTCTAACGTCACAATTTACAAAGGATATATAGTAAATTTTGACTTTGAAAATTTTGGTTTGTGTTTAAATAAAATGGAATTCACAAGTCATAAAATATTAAAATTATTAGAATGAACTGGATATCAAACACCATTTAACAGTGAAAATTTCATGAAAATCGGACTAGATATGGCTTCTAGAGAATTTTTTAAACAGGTACCATTTTTACATAAAATGCACAGGGAAATTTGAAAGTTGACTCACTTTTGGCACTAGGCTGTGTGTATGTGGAACTGTACATCGCTAGCCGAATTCCTGCACAGATGGCACTTCAGCGTCAATGTTATTTCTCAGTTTACTGAAATAAAATATATTATTAAAATTGTAAAAATAAAAGCTAAACCCACCATTCACAGACTGCATACAATATTATCATGTCTATAAATATACACAACTTACCAAATACATTTCCTAGCCTCAGTAAAGTTATCTATTTCTACATACATTTCCTACCCTAAGTAAAGTGATCAATTTGACATATATTTCCTACCCTAGCTAAAGTAATCAATTTGACGTATATTTCCTACCCTCAGTAAAGTAATCAATTTGACATTTATTTCCTACCCTCAGTAAAGTAATCAATTTGACATTTATTTCCTACCCTGGGTAAAGTAATCAATTTGACATATATTTCCTACCCTGGGTAAAGTAATCAGTTTGACATATATTTCCTACCCTAGCTAAAGAAATCAATTTGACATACATTTCCTACCCTGGCTAAAGTAATCAATTTGACATATATTTCCTATCCTAGGTAAAGTTATCAGTTTGCCATATATTTGCTACCCCCGGTAAAGTTATCTATTTCTGCAGACAAGTAAAGTTGATAATTTCACAGCACATTTCTTGCCCTTAGTAAAGTTATTAATTTCCACATATATTTCCTGCCCTCAGTAAAATTATTGATTTTTGGATATATTTCTGAACCTTACTAAATATATTTATTTCCATATATTTTCTTGGCTTGAGAAATATTTATGTCCCAAATCCTTTACTACATGTTCCAAATGTTTTGCCAGTTTATTATTTGGTAGCCTCGCCAAAGATTTTCGTTTCCGTATATCTTTGCACCGGTACACAAAGATATGGCGAAGCTTCATCTTTATACTGGTTTATAAATTCTTATCTTTCTGAAAACTTTACGGTTATCATAAACATACACAGAGACATAGAATTACATATGTTTTACATAGGCCTATATTTACTTGGTAAACCGCGGTCTCTCAAAACTGCGCTGAGGTTTGTAAAGTATGGCAAATTTTAACATTTACTTAACGGAAAGCAAAGATAAATGTATGTAAAGATTTGTAAATGTTATTCAAATTTTAAACTTTGCATACATTTGTATAACATTTCAATACGTCTGTAAATTAAAGATTTCATCTAGTGATAATCATTTTATACAGACACTTATATTATTTCTATTGGCAGATCCAACACTCAAATTAAAACAAGGTTGTTCATCTTGCTATTTTAGACAGTTATATATATAAACATGGGTTTGATGGTCTAGTGGTTAGCGTGTAGCAGACTCTCAACCCTTAGTACCTTGACAGAGGGGGTTCGAATCCCACTGGAATCAACAAAAATTTAATATTTAATATTAAAAGATTTAGACTTAGACTTTGAATTGATAGAAAAATACATCACAGGCAGATGATTCTAGCCTAAATGATTAATTTCATTTTTTTAAAAACAAATTTGTTCCAATGAAGTACCCAAAATTGCAGTTGCAGTTAATTGCATATATAGTGGTCTACAAATAACAACGACCATTCACATCTTCGGATTGTGGATCTCCTAAAGATAAGGATGATACAATTAAACAAAATGTAATTATATATTGCCTAGGAAATGTAATAAAACACTGATAAAATGCAAATATTTCTCTGAAAAATTTAAAAAAGGTCTTTAATAAATCCCTTATGATCAATTCACAAAGAATCTTCATCAGGCGAAGCTGGAAATTTAAATATTTGAAAAATATCTTTGCTGGTATAAGTGCATCGTTTATATGATGGGAATATATGGACCGCATTTGTTTACGTATAACAATAATAAATGTATTAATTGCAGAGAAACTATAAAGTATAAACTGATATTTATTTTTAATGTGTAAAAATAAGATTGTTAATTTAATACTTCAAATTAGAAAAAAAAGATGAGTTTAAAACAGTTGTCTTCAATGTTTACTTTTTAAAACGTTTCTTATCTTTCACATTAAGTCAATTAGGCTCAAGTGTTCTATACTAATAAGTTCTCAAATAATAAAGTGAAAAATTTTCTGGGGTATATTTCGGTAGCGAATATCCGGTCATTCACAAAAATATTGCGTGTCGTATTTTATTTTACTTCAGTTCAAGTCAAGTCAGGGAAAGGATATTTAATATGTAACTTTGGCAGTTTTGTCATTGACACGAATGCTTGCGAACGACTACAAATCGACCAATCGGAAGGTTTCTTAAGATATGTTCTTGTATATGAAGGGGGTATCAGAAAGATGTTGAAGGATTAAGACCAATCTCAAGGAGTACAGTGAATATGAAAAAGAAAGGAAATAAGGTAATGTAAAGGACACAACATCCTATCTCAAGGTTAATGAATAGTGAATGTGTAGTCAATATACTTCAGACGAAACTAAAATAGAAAATCAATGAACTGTAGTCGATCTAAATTATCTACGGTGCATGAACGAAATGCAGAGATTTAATACCTGTTTTCAGAGAACAAGAAGATATACCCTGAACATATGAAGAAACAATGAAAGACGTAAAGCAATGTCTTTTTTTTATTAATATTTGTATTTTTATTGGTGCAACTGATATTATTAACTATATTGTTCCTCTGGTTACTTTTGTCTTTATGTTAATGTAAGTATAAATGATTTGCGTCGAAAAGATGAAACTGGTCAACATTTGCGATTAAGATATGACGAATTCTGTGATTGTGTTATCCTACAACTCTAAACTGTGTCTCTTTTTTGCCAAATATGCAATGTTAGACATCATAATGTTATTTCTTTTCTTCAGTTTATGATTATAACATATATAATAGTTCATTTAGGTCATCATTATTTTCTGGCTCTGCAATTGATGATGAACTAATATAACATTTTAATAACAATTTCGCAATAACCAATATTTGAATGTTAGAATTAGATCATATTGTGATTCTGTTCCTTGATCTAAATAGTTGATTTAATTCATATTGTGATTAAATAAACAACGAAAGATTATTTGGTAAATGTTTATTGGACAAAAACCAAGCAAGAGACAAACTATCTACAAAGGCATTATAAATCAATGCAATGGAACGCTTTTACTATTATCTATCATAATGTGGTTGATGTTTATTGAACTCAAATTGCCATAAACTGAAATTAATTACAGTTACTTCAGTATTTTGTTATCTTTGACCATTGGGCAGATGATACTGCTTTAAACTTTAAGTCCCCGAGGGTAATCATCAGTACAGTAGCCAGTGCTTCGAGAACATGGCCGAAATCCGATTTTCTTGGAAACTTCTTAATCTAAATTAAGGAGAATTATATTTCAGCTTTTACTCAGATGTTTCGACTGATTAAAACTGAAGAGACATACATTTAAAAAAAATGACCATTTAATTTCCAAAGAATAAAAACATTAAACAATTAAAAAGAACTTATTATGAATCAGCATCATAAACATGGAGCTAAATTATATTTTGATTTAATTAGATCCAATTATTCATGCATTTATATTTAATAAATAAGTAACTGACATGTGATATGTGATATAAGATAATATGAAAAAAAATTGATTGCAGTCTAATATATGCATATGCAAACATAATCACACTATGATTGAAGTCCAATATTTTATGCGTGAATTTTATCATGAATATATTAGAGTTGAATCATACCTCCATTACTTTTTGTTAATGTTAAAGCTTAATCATGGTCCATTCCGCATCTAAACTAATATTGAACGTAATTCTGAATGAAACCCGATATCATAAACATGAATCTAATTGCAGTCCCTAGACCAGTCAATATTCTTATTTTTGCTATCCGTCAAGAGTCATTGATCAGTTACCGATCAGTCAAAAGTGAAGTCAGATCATTCAAAATTCAAAATGCATTAGTCAGATCATTCATCATTCATTATCCATCCGTCAGGATTCATTGTTTCTAAGTAAGAGCTTGTTTGTACTCGTCTTCCGTCATATGTCACCGTTCAACAATCAGCAATCAGATTACATTATTCATCCGTGACACGTACTTTTTAATTTCAAGTAAGGTAAATAAAAATATCGGAATACTAGTACTTCTGTAATGATAATACAACGGCGTGCGAATATCGAGATAAAAGGGAACAAATGGAATTAAGAATTAGATACACCATTTTTCTTAATTATACTTTGAGATTTACATGAAATAAACGTTAAAATCAATGAAAAATCTTTCGAATATATTTATTGATACTATACAGCAGGAAATTAAATAAATATCTTGAAACATTATTTATAAATATGAAAAATAGATGTATATCAATACAATAAACCATTATTTCATTTTCACGATTCCCTTCCAGGAAGTGTTTCAAAAAGACTTGAACATTCGACAAAATTCTGGTACATGCATTCGTTGAATGTCTCTGAAATATCACCTTGCAGTCATTATATATGATTTCATTTTCAGTTTCTTCGAAAAGATTCGCTTGATAGTGATCTAACCTTTTCATGAATTATTGACAATAAATATTCAACTGGTAGCCAGACTATTGAATATGAAATGTTAACAAAATCTCTCAAAAATACCATCTTGTAATGCTTCATTCCAATATAATCTTAATTTTGAGTGTTGAGAAATTATTTGAATGTTTGCGATATACACTTTTAATTAATTCTTATAGTGTGAAAAGCGAACCGAATCTCTAAAAAATGTCATATAGTAACGATTTAATCTAGTAATTTCCATAACATTTTATAAATTGCTTAGAAACGATTTTAGTCATTTTTTGGACATATATCTGATTAATAGAGTTTTGAATGTAAACGTGAACACAAGCTCTGAAATACCACCTATAAGTGATTTATTCAAGTAATATCCATATCTAAAGTGTTTTGAAATGATTTGAATGTATGTGAGATAAACTTTTCATACATTTTTTACAAATCTCTGAAAATCCCACATAGTTATGATGCATTCCAGTAATTTCCATATTTCAATTATCAAAAAATCATTTTAATGCTTGCGATGTAAAATTTTAGTAACTTTTTGGCAAATTAATATATGATTAATGAATGAAAAATGAGAACACGATCTTAAAAGAAACCACAAACAAATGATTTATTCCAGTAATTTTCATATTTGAATTGTTTCAAAATTATTTGAATGTTTGCAATTGTTTTTTTTTATTTGACAAATTAATATATGGTTTATATAATTTTGAATGTGAAATAAGTACAAAATCTCCAATAATACCATCTAGAAGTGATTTATTCCCATAATTACCATATTTGAAGTGTTTCAAAATGATTTGAATGCTTGGAATGCAAACATTTGATGATTTGTTGGCAAAATAATATCTGATTAATATAATTTAGAGTGTGAAATGTGAATAAACTTTCTGAAAATTTTAAACTTGTCAATTTTTGGAAAACATTTCTGATTAACAGTATTTCGAATGTGAAAGGAGAAAACAATTACTAAGAACCATCAGATATATGTATTGATAATGACTTTCGATCTTCGTAGGTTGTTTCAATCAACGTTCTGTGAGATTCATTTCGGCAATATTTTTTATATTTACCGGTATCAGTAAATTAGAAAACGTCATCACTCATCCGTCAACACTCATCCATGCATTACTAATTAGTATATTTTCTATTCGTCATCTGTCATGATTCAAGAGTTAAGAGTCGTTTCATTCATCAGTCATCAGGTAATTTTACTATCCTTCGGCTGTCAAAAGTCATGATTCGGTGATCATTCAGCGATCATTCACCAGGCAACAATCAGTCAAAGTGGAATGTTGACTGATCCAAGGACTATTATATTTGCATTTGATCCAAGTATACTGAACATTGCATTCACTAATATAATAATCGATATGTTATATAATTATATAGCAAGAATGTATCCTATTTTGATTAAGTCTTATATTTGAACGTGTACTAGTATACGATACTTTGCATTTTAAGCAAACGAAGTGTCTAAATTGAATCTGGGTGGCTCAGCGCGATTAGAGATGTTAAGACTTACACATTGGAGGTGTCGAGGTTTTAATCTGTGTGCGAGAGGTTTAAAAGACGAGTCCTAGTTACAGAAAAGAACACTTCCTTTGTTTAAAATGTACGGTAATATTCCAGCTTCTCCAGCTTATGGAGTGTGTGTTCACCGTTGATTCGTTAGTATAATTACTCAGACTTTCTGATTAGACATAGTTATCTCCGTGACCGCCTAATTGATAAAGGGTTACAAAATAATCCGTCTCATACGATCATAAAAAAAAAAGTTTTTTTTAATAGATGTCAGTCCCCTTTTGAAAAAAAAATGAACTATCAGTCCGAACTCTAATTCAAGATTATTTTTTGCTCACTACAAGGATGATAGTTTCCTTAAACTGTCTATGACCTTTCAATAGCAATTGATTTTGAGCTTCTGCCGGACACTGTTGCAATGGAAAGGGATGTTGAGTATGCAGTAAAACTGGTTTATCCCATCATTTCCTTTTCAATGCTTTTATCAAGTCAAGACTACTGCAATAAACATTTTTTTTCAGGTGTTTTCAATTTGATTTGTCTTTTGTCTCATGGACTTCGGCTCTAGACAACTATTTACTATATCAAATTGTTTTTTTTTTCTCCGCGCTGTAATCGTTCTGATTGTAGGTAATACAAGCATGTTGCGAACCAAGTCAATTCAAATCCAGTTAAAATTAATATGCATGTATGATATATAATAATGATGTTTAAGTGAGTAACGTGTGGTTTTGGTAGCGGTACTGTTAAAACCGAAAGATATTTGTCTGAAAATTATAAAGGCGCCACGCAATTTTCTCATTAAAAGCACACATGTTTTATCCAACGCAATTTTAAACATATAAACATGTGTCGCGTAGTGCTTAAGGTTCATCGGAGACTGCGGTATACGCACGATTGCAATGTTCTCGGACAGCTATCTCGCAGCATTTTTGAGACTTTATATGATTTGCTGTCGCTAAGATTTTTCTCATGAGAAGAAAGTGGTCAGTGAATAAGTTCACTCCAGTTAAAAATCTGGCCGATATTTAGACTTGAAGGCATGTGAAAGAACAGTTGGTCCTTAACTTTATACACATTTTATTTATTTTTTAAGACATGTATAAGTACATTTATATGTTTATCCTGAGGAAAATATAAAATTTCAAAGTTTTGTCGCTGTTTTTAGACGTTATATATGATTTTTTTACACGCCTAGTATTTTGTCCTTGAAAAAGAGCCTTGGAGTTTAATCCGCCTTGGAATTATCGATTGAAAACAAAACGTCAATTCCTCAGTTTCTGTTTTAGTTTGTGTATTCTCACCAGTTATTTTTCATTTCATTTCATAGAGCTCGGTTGCTTACAAATAGCCTACTTAAGCAAGGGTATGTTGCTCATAACTTGAGGTCATCACTACAGAAGTTTTACGGTCGACATCACGATCTTGTGGATCGCAATGAGATATCTGTTTCCCAAATGACAACAAATCTTTCTCTTTGCCGCTAAAGTTTGTTTTTCCTCTACCGGATTTGACTTTATTACCGGAGTTGACATGTTCAACACGGCGAGTGTCTTATAAGAAGCAGGAGATACTTACTCTACCGGTGCACCTGATCTCTCTCTTGGTTTTTATTGGGTCCGTGTTGTTCATTTTTGTATATGTGCGTGTCTTCATTTTATTTTCTGTGTCGTGCTCATGTTTCTTTGTTTTTCCGACGTTGCCGTTGTACTAGGATTGTTCTTTTCAGACTGACGGTTCGGTTCTCAGTTACTTTTCAGAGAGTATAGAAGGTAATTTTATATGGAACTTCGGATTTTTTCTTAACTGCTCCCGCGAAATCCATCAATTTCGGAGATTCCTGGGTAGGAGCAGGAATTTTCCTACCCAATCTACAGTCTTGTACACCCTTCAGAGTAAGTATATTTCGGTAGCAGTTTTACAATCTTTAGATTCAAGTTGCACTGACGAGATGTAAATCATCGAAATGGGGTATTATCTGGAACAGTGAAATTCAAATGCAGTGTTGCGTTTTAATCAAATTGTAGTGTTCAAATTCCTCAGATGAAAGATGTTCTAGATAATTCCACATCCGAAAATTCTAGCTCAGTTGGTCCTTGACTTTAATTTATTTTTCAAGACCTGTATAAGCAGATTAAAATGCTTTCCCTGGAGAAAATATAATATTTCGAAGTTTGTTGCTGTTTTTAGACGTTATATGTGAACTAATTACATGACTAGTATTTTTTTGAGTTAGAACCTTGGAGCTTATTCCGCCTCTTAGCTGAGTTTTTGAAAATATCGATTGACAAAAAAAAAATTGTTTTAATCATAATGACACAATACATCCACACATTCCATTGATTATAGAACCCCGACTCTTATTTAGGGTTTCGGCAATGTGTGTTAATTATCAAAGGGATGGTTTATTATTGATTATAAGAAGGGTATTCTAGGTTTGCCCTCTTCAGGGGTCCTCCTAGAATTTTTCTATTTGACTTTGCAGAAGTGAGAATTTCTCCAAAGTTTCTATGTTTTCTACATGCTAATATAGGCTTTTGTTTAAAGACTTGTCTACAAGTTTCATTGAACTGTACTAGATTCCAGTATTTCAAAATTCATTTCTTTATATGTTTTAGCCATGGATTCAACCTGGAGCACATGATTAGAGGAATATCCTTTTCATTATTTATTTGATTTCTCCTTGCCATGCACTGAAGAAATTCTATTTTATATTTCACAGTCTTTGTAACCTCTGTTTATAAATATCTTTTTAAAGTTAAAGATTATATCATGTAAGACTTCTGCTTTGTTTTTATTTCTAATATGTCGTATTGTTTCTCCTTTGATGAACCCTGAGAAAACATGTTTACCATGGCAGCTATTGCGCTAGAGATACACGATTGAATTGGTAGGCTTGAAAAATAATTTCCAGCCTAATTTGCTACCCTCCATAATTCTTTTTCTTTTGAAAAGGTGTATGTCTTAGAAATCGGTGTTTGGGTTTGATATATCACATGTGACCTAAACGAACGAGTGAAAATTGTTAGCTTTATTGAAAAATACTTTGACCTCGCTTTGATTTCTGTAGAATACCATAAATCCCTCATTTCTATTTCTACCGGAATAATATATTTTGTGTTTTAGCGGGAATCTATTAATGATATCTTCAAGAAAGTCAAAAATCAGAATATCGCAAACATCTGGAGAAGGAACTCTGCCCATGGCCGTTCCGATTTTTTTGTCTGTATAGTTTCCCGTTGAAGTCGAAAATATTGTATTCGAGAATGCAATTTAATAAGTGAACAATGTTTTTTGTTGGTGGACTTATTAAGTCGTATTGCTTTTTGTCAAATTGAGAATAACATTCCTCAACGGCATGTAAAATTTCATCAACCGGACAGTTTGTAACATGTTTGTGATGTCATAAGTGACTAACAAACAATCATTCTGTGGTTAAAGGTTTTCAGATATATTTATAAAATCAGTTGTGTCTTTGATGTACGCGTTTTGTTGTGCAACAATCGGTACTAGGAAATAGTAAACAGAATGACCTATATTTTGTAGAAAAAAGTCTGATTTGTTAAACAATTGGGCGACCAGGTGGTTTTATATTTTCTATGTCGGATCCTGCATCTATTATACGATCTACATTTGATTTTTCCAGTTTATGTACTTTTGGTAAAAAGTATTCGTGTTGGATGAATAAGTTGTTAGTAAACCATCCCTTATGAAATTAACAGTTGTTTTGTCCAACGTACCATCGGACCACTTGTTTGTGAAATAATTATTTAACTCTGTTTCATTAGGTGTCATTATCATTAAAAAAAAACACTCATGCTGCCCTTCTTTGGGATGAAACACAAGTCTTCTCAGTTTCTGTTTTGGTCCATGTATTCCCATCAGTTAATTATATCATTTCATTTTATTTCATAGAGTAGAGTAGAAATTTAAAATGCAACTTCAGATTTTTTTTCCCTGACTGCTCCAGCGAGCAGGAATTTTGCTTCCCAATCTTCAGTCTTGTACACCCTTCCGGGAGAGTTTATTTCGGCAGCAGTTTTACAATCTTTAACTTCAGGTTGCAATGACGAGATATAAATACCAAATTACACTAAAATTGTAATGGTCAAATACCTCATAGAAAAGATGATCTCGATAATATCACATCCTAAACTCTAGCTCAGTTGGTCCTTGATTTTAGACGCATATAATTTAATCATCGAAAATCACCGAAAATACATCATCGAAATGGTGCCTTATCTGCAACGGTTAAATTCAAAAGTAGTGTTGCGTGTTACTCAAATTGTAATGGTCAAATTTTCAGTTGAAATATGTTCTCGATAATTTACTATCCTTAAACTCTAACTCTTTTGGTCCTTGACTTCATACGCAAATAATTAATTTTTCAAGACCTGTAACTGCGGATTTACATGCTTATTCTGGGGAAAATATAAGATAACCAGGTGAGTCGATGTTTTAATACGAATTTTTTTACACGACTTTTATTTTCTTCTTTAAGGGGGCCTTAGTGCTTATTTCGCCTGAGGCGAGTTTTTGGAATTATCGATTGACAAAAAAGGTTAACTCATCTTGCCCTTTTTTGAATGACACACAAAGACTTCTCAGTGTCTGTTTTTGTTTGTGCATTCCCATTAGTTCTTCATTTCCTTTTCTTGCTTCGGTATTCGTTTGCCGATGTATTCATTTCATTTCATAGAGTAGAGTTCACATATGGGAATTCCCGGGGTTTTTTTTTCACTGAATGCTCTGGCAAGGCCCATCAATTTTGGGATCCCTGGGCAGGAGCAGGGATTTTCCTACCCAATATACAGTCTTGTATACTCTTCCGAGACAGTATATTTCGGCAGCGGTTTTCCAATCTTTAGATTCAAGTTGCACTGACAAGATGTTAATCATAGAAATGGGGCCTTATCTGCAACAGTGAAATTCAAAAGTAGTGTTGCGTTTGACTCAAATTGTAATGGTTAAAGTCTGCAGTGGAAAAATGTTTTCGATAATATCACATCCGTAAACTCTGGCTCTTTTGGTCCTTGACTTTAGACGCATTTACTTAATTTTTCAAGCGGATTTACATGCTTATTCTGATGAAAATATAAGATTTTCAAGTTTGTGGCTGATTTTAGTCGTCATATTTGAATTTTTTACAAGACTAGTATTTTCCTCTTTTGGAAGATCCTAGGAGCTTATCCCGCCTCTTAGCTGAGTTTGTGGAATTATCGATTGACAAAAAACGTCAACTCATCTTACTCTTCTTTTGGATGACACACAAAGACTTCTCAGTTTCTGTTTTGGTTTGTGTATTCTCACCGGTTACTTATTTCATTTCATTTCATTGAGTAGAGTAGAGTAGACATTTGATATCGAAATTCGGATTTTTTCCCTGACTGCCCCAGCGAGATCCATCAATTTCGGAATCCTTGGGTAGGAGCAGGAATTTTCTTCCCAATCTTAATTTTATACACCCTCCGAGAAAGTATATTTCGTCAGCGGTTTTCCAGTCTTTAGATTCAAGTTACAGTGACGAGATGTAAATCATCCAAATGGGGCCTATTCTACAACAGTAAAGTTCAAATGTAGTGTTAAGTGTCAGTCAAACTGTAATGGTCAAATTCCTCAGTCGAAATTCTTCTCCATAATATCACGTCCTAAAAATCTAACTCAGTTTGTCCTTGACTTTAGACGCATACATATGCAAATATATAAAATCGCTGCCGGAATATACTGTTTCTACTGTCGCAGTTTTTAGACTATATATATATATAAAATCAAAACAAGGCAATAATATCAACATTCCCGACGTACTGGATCTTAAAAGATACACGCTTCGTGAGAATGAAAGAACAAGACAGTAGACTAAAGTGAAAAGTACACACATTTAAAAATTGATATTTCGAGACCTACCCGGCACTTTACCAAAATTCAATAAAAATGTAAATATACAGTGAAACAAAATCTATTTACAAATACTATACTACGAAAAAATAAATATAAATAAATTAAGTACGGACAGCTACATCATGGACACTACAAATGTAACATGAGGGAAAAAAATGCCAGTGTCTGTACATCGAATCTTACCAAATTCTTACTCAAATTAGCTAGACTCTAACGACTACAGAGCAAATATGATAGAATAACAAAAAAAAATGGATAGGGATAGGAAAATTAGGCTTTGGTTCTCTAAGTTTTTATTTGTTCTTGCTAGATTTCAGGTTTTGCATCCAAAATCGTTCTTTTGCCTGTCTTTGGGTCTCGTTCCAGGATCTATTTTGGTCAATTGCAGCAACCTGCATGTCAGTCCAGATATGTCCAGTGTTGTTAAAATAGTTCGCTGTAGCATGTGATTGTTCTTTTTTCTGTATGTGATTGCGATGTAAGTTGATGCGAAAATTGGGGGAGTTCTTCATTTCACCAATATACTGCTGTTGACATACGGAGCATGTGATCATATAAATTGCATTTTCACATTTTAACAGGATATATTTCCGAAAATTTTGTAAGTTTCTTTAGTTTCTTAGCTTTCGAAAGATGATGTTGTGGCACTGTATTTGAAAAGAAGGCAGCGTGTACCTCGACATGTCTTAAATTTTCCTATTTCTGGTGATTTTAGTTTTGCCCTTACGAACATGTCCTTCAAGTTCTCTGGTCATCGGAATGAAACAAGCGGGAGTTCAGGAAAAAAGAATTTCATTTTAGGTGATATATGAAGAGCTTTCATGCAGTCACGCGTAATGACCGACAGATCTGGGAGTCGTGGATGGAAAGTTGTAACGAAGGGGATGCGTGAGTTTTTATTTCTATATTGAAATAACTGTTTTCTTTCTAAAATAGCAACGCTATCAATTGCTTTTGCACTTTGTCTGCATTGTACCCTCTGTTGACTAATTGCTCTTTAAGCTCTCTGCTCCTCTTGTTAAATGTTTGGTCATCCGAGCAGACCCGACGTAGGTGGGTGGAGAGACTATACGGGATCGCATTAATACAATGTCTAGGATGACAACTGCTGGGTAGCAGATAAGCATGTGTGTCGGTCAGTTTAGTATGCAAGTCAAAGCTTATTTTTTTCCGTCGACTAGTGATGAAGTCGTGTCGAGAAATGCATTTGAAATTGATGACACATTAACGGTAAATTTAATAGATGAGTGAAAATTGTTTATAAATTCGATGAATTCATCAAGATGTTCCATCTTAAATTGAAGTGTGTTGATGTTTCCCCAATGTACTGCATTTTGCACGGTTCACAGGTCAAGATGTAGATGCGGTTTGAAGACTTGCAGTTGGAATTTGCATAGTGTAGTCTTCCTTGGTCTAAATTTAGGAGCAAGGTGACCAAGGAAGAATATCAACCCAACATTGTTAGATCTGCACATTGGTAGTTCTCTTTTCGAACTTGGAACCATTTCTGGTGTGACATCTATGACATCATTGCTTGTGAAGAACATTTAATATCTAAATATGAAGTGAATCTCAAACACCTAATTACAAAGAGCATTTTTCATCCTCCATTCTATGGAAATGTTGTTAAAAATGTCAAAAAACTGGGATGAAACTTACATTCTTTACGTAATAGTGGATATCGACGAGATGTTTTGATCAAATCTGTTAGATTAGATTTGGATTCCGGTGACCTGAAGACTGTAGATACATATTGCCTCTCACCGATACTGCATATAGGAATTTTTACAACTAATGTCACGTCAGTGCAGGTCGTATGGAAACAATTGGAACGTAATGATCAAATATTTTCCCGTGTTTACATACGAAGAAAATGGCAACAGTTCATCTGTGCAATCAATCCAGGTTAAGTCAATTTGATGCACTTTGTACAATGCAGGTTTGGCAGATTCGATATGTGACCATAGCATTAAGTGCTTAAAAATCAACTCTCAACTCTCAAAAGTAAAGTCATTGTAGCCCCGTGGTTTGAACTGAGAGCCTGGGGTTGTTGGTTCGAATCATGTACGAAGCATTGACAAAAATGCCAAAGTTCCAAATATATTGACAAGCATATATATCAAGTTTATTTTGTATGTAACAACAACACTATAGTTATTTCACATTGCCGTAGATTTCGGCCGGACCACCGGACTTATCAGCGACATTTTATTTTCACAGCAAAACATTACGACATAAACAAATACAAAACAATATACACAAAACTAAGCGCTGTTTATACTGCAATAAATACTGAATTGCTGAAGCGGTAAAGTGTTACTTTGCTTTAGTATTTATTCTGTAATGCTTATAGTTACGTAATATATTTTTCTTTATATTTTCTTGGGTCTTTCTATATGTTTTACCCCCCATTAATCTTTATTGTCCCGTTAATTTAGATTTTATCTGCACTGAAGAGACACAAGTTTTAGAAATGCGCATATGCAGAAAAGAAATTCTGTATTAAGTTATTAGTTATCCGTAAATTTTTATATGTCTTGTACCAGAAAATCATCAAAAACAATGTGGTTCTTGCAAAAATGTTTAACCAATGGGTTGTCGTATCTATTCCGGTATCTAGGGAGGTAGAAATCATTGTTTGATATATTTCACACGTTTCTCCAACATATACGCAGGAATTGCATTTCGTTCTCATTTTTACAATTTATGTTATTGTTGACCTGGTATATATCTCCGCAAAGTGTAAAAATTGCTAAAGTTTGATGTATACGGACCAAGCGCACAATTTTTCTGGCTAGTATAACACCCCAGGGGTTGTAAAAAACTCCTGTTTTATAGTTCATGCACTAAAATATCCTATCAATTGTTATGAAGACATTATGCCAAAATCGATTGAAAAGGAGCTATTACCTTCATTCGGCCTGAAGTATGAAGCCAGACATATTTTTTCGTAGAATATTTTAACATCCGTCAAAGTCACATTTTGTAATTAAATTATGACTTTTTTCTTTTTTTTTTTTTTATCATTTCTGTTTTACAGTTGATACTTTTATCGAGATATCATATGGAAATTTTAATATTTATAATTGATATGTAAAATTTTCTTTAATTAATACAGTTGCAAACACTTATTATTTTTTTACTTGAATTTCAAAAATGAAATTTAAATACACATACATAACGGTAACACAACTGAAACGTAAAAAAAAAACTAAATGACATTTACAAATTCGCTTCCTGGTCATAGTGTAACAAATATATGGATCCGCATCTTATTTTGCTTGTTTAAGGGAGGGTATTAAAATTGCATTCATTTTACCAAACTTGTCGGCGCCCAAAAAGAAAAAAAAATCGTGCTCATCCTATGTTCGAGTCCTTTTTGGGTTAAGTATTTTACTAAATCTCAAATCGACTTATCACCAGTCAAAACTTTTATGGTCATTTCAAAAACATTGTAAAAAACCGCAAAAAGTTATACATAATTTTAAGATTTTTTCTTATGTTATGAAAATAAATATCATAAAGGAAATAAACAACTAAACTAATACCATGCATTAATTCAGATTAAAGGGAGTCTTTTTGATGTTTTTGTAATTTTGTTCATATGAAACTGGATATTTCTGTATATTTTTTGTAAAGTAAAATGAAATAAAACTGTACACAATGTAGCAAATGAAGTAAATATATGTGCAAAATGACATCAACATAGACATCAATAAACATCCATAAATAATTATGAATTAAGGCTCACTTTGGACGAGAGTAATATGTTTTATTACCCCTCTCCCCCACCGAATATTTTTTTCGTTCCTCAAAAAATATTCGGTATTGGAGGTGGGTAATATAACATATTGCTATTGTGTTTAAAAAATCCTGAAGGAGAAAATAGTTACACAGAAAAAGTGAGAAAAAAATTTTTGACCCCCCCTCTCCCAAAAAAAAAATTGCCGGCAGTACAGCGAAGAAAAAAAATTAAAAAACTTGTCACCTGTAATTGTTGTTCATAAAAAGAACCTATAATTTCTTCGCCTTTTAAATCTTTTATTTTATAAGTAATAGGGTTTGTATTTAAAACTTTTACAATTACAAATATTTCTTTTGTCCAACGAGTAGTATAACCCTTTTCAAATTTACCTTTCTTTTTTGTTATTCTTACACGATCACCTACTTTAAATTTAGGTTTTCTAATTTTTTCTTCTTTTTCTGGATATAAATTTTTATACACTCTTGATTTATTTTTGGATTTACTCGCTTCAACCGGCGTCATTTTAATTGAAGAATGTACTGTATTGTTATAGTTTTTAACTAATTGATCTAATACGTCATAATATTTAAATGTTCCAGAGGCTGTAAAATATCTATACATATGTTGTTTCATCGTTCCTATCCATCTTTCTACTACACTGCTTTTTTCTTCATTCTCAGTTGAATATAATTTTATGTCATTATTTTTTAACAATTCTTTTACCTGTCGATTATAAAATTCAGAGTTTTTATCTGACCAAATGTACATTGGTTTTCTTTCTTTAAATAATGTTTTAAATGCTTCACTTACAGTTACTCCTGTTTTATTTTTCAACGGAATTAACCACCCATATTTACTAAATACATCTATAACCGCCAATAAATATTTATAGTGTTTATTTTGTTTTGAATATTTTTGCATATCTACCAAATCAACTGCCCATGTCTGATCAACAGAATGAACATAAACACGTCTTTTAGGAAAAACGTTTACAACCCTGCGATGTAATTCATCTGCTAATCTATTTGTTAGATTTGTAAGCGACATTTTAAATAAAACAAAATTCTTTTTTAAAAATGACAAAAGGAAAAATCTGTACGAAATGTAAAGAATACAAGTTACTAAACGAATATTATAAAGCAAAGGATAAACCAATGGGAGTTAAAAGTGCATGTAAACAATGTCTTAAACTTATAAAACATTTACATTATATTAAACATAATGAAAAATATAAACAATCTTATCAAGAATTTATACTTAGGAATCCTAATTATCGATGTGAATATTACTTAATTAAAAATTGTTCTTTAAAAAATGGGCTCTAATAAAAATTATGTTAAAGAGCTTATCAACAAAAGTGGTGTTAATATAGATAATTATTTTAAAAAGATTAAACAAGATGTTAAAAGATTAGTTTTATCATTTCCTAATGTTAAATTTAATCTTATTATAAAAACTATCTATTCAAAACCTATAGCTTTATATGATAAAATAGAAAGATATTATAATAGTGGATTTATAAGACTTCAAGCACAAAATGGATTTAATGAAATTTATAATTCTATTGTTGATAAATATAAAGTATGGGAAGAAGAAAATCAAGGAAAAGAATCTGGTTTAATATTCTATGAAATAGAAAACACAGAAGTTAAAGTTGTTAGAGTAAAAAGTATAAATGGATCTTCTTATTTTGATTTAGGAACAAATTTTATTAGTTTATTAAATATAAAAAACAATGATAATTATTGTTTTTTATAGTGTAATTGCAGGAATATTATATCAATTTAAAGGTTATCCAACGTGGATAAATCAATATCCAGATACATATAAAAGAATGGCTAAAAATCCTGCAAGAGCATCAATTTTCAAACCTTTTTTAAATTGTTTAAATATGAAAAATATTGAAATTGCAATGAGTTTTAAAGCAATCGAAGCATTTAAAAAAACAAAATGAAAATATAGCTATTAATGTATTTGGAGTAGAGAAAAAACTGTTTAATCCAGAAGATAAAAATTTTAATAAAAAAACTCAAGAAAAAAATTTACGAAATATTTATCCAAAATATAGAAGTAAATTTGAAAATAGAAAATATGTTATAGACCTATTATATGTCACTTTAAATAATAAAAAACATTTTTGTTTAATTAAACATTTTAATGCTTATCTTAATCATAATAATAATAAAAGATACCATTGTAGAAATTGTATTGTTGCTTCGTATACAACCGAAAATGCTCTAGAAAAACATAAAAAGGAATGTAATGAAAAAGAACCTTTTAAATATAATTTACCAGAAGAAGGAAGTAAATGTAAATTTAAAAATCCTCATTTTAAATTAAAATTACCTTTTGTAGCATATGCTGATTTTGAATCAATTAATGTAAAATTAAATTATTTGAATGTAGATCAAAGAAAACAAATAAATCAATTAAGAATAAAAATTAAAAAACGTGATGTTATTTTCAAAATAAAAA